>CAVMJV010000416.1:0-43860 GCA_963681835.1 Meloidogyne enterolobii
AATAGTTTAGGACATAAGATTTGAGACTTAAAGAAACAGAATATAACATGTCCTCCTAAATCGATAAAGTTCAAATCTGCCTTATTAGTTTAGGACATAAGATTTGAGACTTAAAGAAACAGAATATAACATGTCCTCCTAAAGCGATAAAGTTCAAATCTGCCTTATTAGTTTAGGACATAAGATTTGAGACTTAAAGAAACAGAATATAACATGTCCTCCTAAATCGATAAAGTTCAAATCTGCCTTATTAGTTTAGGACATAAGATTTGAGACTTAAAGAAACAGAATATAACATGTCCTCCTAAAGCGATAAAGTTCAAATCTGCCTTATTAGTTTAGGACATAAGATTTGAGACTTAAAGAAACAGAATATAACATGTCCTCCGTAAAGCGATAAAGTTCAAATCTGCCTTATTAGTTTAGGACATAAGATTTGAGACTTAAAGAAACAGAATATAACATGTCCTCCTAAATCGATAAAGTTCAAATCTGCCTTATTAGTTTAGGACATAAGATTTGAGACTTAAAGAAACAGAATATAACATGTCCTCCTAAAGCGATAAAGTTCAAATCTGCCTTATTAGTTTCCTCCTAAAGCGATAAAGTTCAAATCTGCCTTATTAGTTTAGGACATAAGATTTGAGACTTAAAGAAACAGAATATAACATGTCCTCCGTAAGCGATAAAGTTCAAATCTGCCTTATTAGTTTAGGACATAAGATTTGAGACTTAAAGAAACAGAATATAACATGTCCTCCTAAATCGATAAAGTTCAAATCTGCCTTATTAGTTTAGGACATAAGATTTGAGACTTAAAGAAACAGAATATAACATGTCCTCCTAAAGCGATAAAGTTCAAATCTGCCTTATTAGTTTAGGACATAAGATTTGAGACTTAAAGAAAGAGAATATAACATGTCCTCCTAAATCGATAAAGTTCAAATCTGCCTTATTAGTTTAGGACATAAGATTTGAGACTTAAAGAAACAGAATATAACATGTCCTCCTAAAGCGATAAAGTTCAAATCTGCCTTATTAGTTTAGGACATAAGATTTGAGACTTAAAGAAACAGAATATAACATGTCCTCCTAAATCGATAAAGTTCAAATCTGCCTTATTAGTTTAGGACATAAGATTTGAGACTTAAAGAAACAGAATATAACATGTCCTCCTAAAGCGATAAAGTTCAAATCTGCCTTATTAGTTTAGGACATAAGATTTGAGACTTAAAGAAACAGAATATAACATGTCCTCCTAAATCGATAAAGTTCAAATCTGCCTTATTAGTTTAGGACATAAGATTTGAGACTTAAAGAAACAGAATATAACATGTCCTCCTAAAGCGATAAAGTTCAAATCTGCCTTATTAGTTTAGGACATAAGATTTGAGACTTAAAGAAACAGAATATAACATGTCCTCCTAAATCGATAAAGTTCAAATCTGCCTTATTAGTTTAGGACATAAGATTTGAGACTTAAAGAAACAGAATATAACATGTCCTCCTAAAGCGATAAAGTTCAAATCTGCCTTATTAGTTTAGGACATAAGATTTGAGACTTAAAGAAACAGAATATAACATGTCCTCCTAAAGCGATAAAGTTCAAATCTGCCTTATTAGTTTAGGACATAAGATTTGAGTCTTAAAGAAACAGAATATAACATGTCCTCCTAAAGCGATAAAGTTCAAATCTGCCTTATTAGTTTAGGACATAAGATTTGAGACTTAAAGAAACAGAATATAACATGTCCTCCTAAATCGATAAAGTTCAAATCTGCCTTATTAGTTTAGGACATAAGATTTGAGACTTAAAGAAACAGAATATAACATGTCCTCCTAAAGCGATAAAGTTCAAATCTGCCTTATTAGTTTAGGACATAAGATTTGAGACTTAAAGAAACAGAATATAACATGTCCTCCTAAATCGATAAAGTTCAAATCTGCCTTATTAGTTTAGGACATAAGATTTGAGACTTAAAGAAACAGAATATAACATGTCCTCCTAAATCGATAAAGTTCAAATCTGCCTTATTAGTTTAGGACATAAGATTTGAGACTTAAAGAAACAGAATATAACATGTCCTCCTAAATCGATAAAGTTCAAATCTGCCTTATTAGTTTAGGACATAAGATTTGAGACTTAAAGAAACAGAATATAACATGTCCTCCTAAAGCGATAAAGTTCAAATCTGCCTTTTTAGTTTAGGACATAAGATTTGAGACTTAAAGAAACAGAATATAACATGTCCTCCTAAATCGATAAAGTTCAAATCTGCCTTATTAGTTTAGGACATAAGATTTGAAACTTAAAGAAACAGAATATAACATGTCCTCCTAAATCGATAAAGTTCAAATCTGCCTTATTAGTTTAGGACATAAGATTTGAGACTTAAAGAAACAGAATATAACATGTCCTCCTAAAGCGATAAAGTTCAAATCTGCCTTATTAGTTTAGGACATAAGATTTGAGACTTAAAGAAACAGAATATAACATGTCCTCCTAAATCGATAAAGTTCAAATCTGCCTTATTAGTTTAGGACATAAGATTTGAGACTTAAAGAAACAGAATATAACATGTCCTCCTAAATCGATAAAGTTCAAATCTGCCTTATTAGTTTAGGACATAAGATTTGAGACTTAAAGAAACAGAATATAACATGTCCTCCTAAAGCGATAAAGTTCAAATCTGCCTTATTAGTTTAGGACATAAGATTTGAGACTTAAAGAAACAGAATATAACATGTTTTCCGTAAGCGATAAAGTTCAAATCTGCCTTATTAGTTTAGGACATAAGATTTGAGACTTAAAGAAACAGAATATAACATGTCCTCCTAAATCGATAAAGTTCAAATCTGCCTTATTAGTTTAGGACATAAGATTTGAGACTTAAAGAAACAGAATATAACATGTCCTCCTAAATCGATAAAGTTCAAATCTGCCTTATTAGTTTAGGACATAAGATTTGAGACTTAAAGAAACAGAATATAACATGTCCTCCTAAATCGATAAAGTTCAAATCTGCCTTATTAGTTTAGGACATAAGATTTGAGACTTAAAGAAACAGAATATAACATGTCCTCCTAAATCGATAAAGTTCAAATCTGCCTTATTAGTTTAGGACATAAGATTTGAGACTTAAAGAAACAGAATATAACATGTCCTCCTAAAGCGATAAAGTTCAAATCTGCCTTATTAGTTTAGGACATAAGATTTGAGACTTAAAGAAACAGAATATAACATGTCCTCCTAAATCGATAAAGTTCAAATCTGCCTTATTAGTTTAGGACATAAGATTTGAGACTTAAAGAAACAGAATATAACATGTCCTCCTAAATAGATAAAGTTCAAATCTGCCTTAATAGTTTAGGACATAAGATTTGAGACTTAAAGAAACAGAATATAACATGTCCTCCTAAATCGATAAAGTTCAAATCTGCCTTAATAGTTTAGGACATAAGATTTGAGACTTAAAGAAACAGAATATAACATGTCCTCCTAAATCGATAAAGTTCAAATCTGCCTTATTAGTTTAGGACATAAGATTTGAGACTTAAAGAAACAGAATATAACATGTCCTCCTAAAGCGATAAAGTTCAAATCTGCCTTATTAGTTTAGGACATAAGATTTGAGACTTAAAGAAACAGAATATAACATGTCCTCCTAAATCGATAAAGTTCAAATCTGCCTTATTAGTTTAGGACATAAGATTTGAGACTTAAAGAAACAGAATATAACATGTCCTCCTAAAGCGATAAAGTTCAAATCTGCCTTATTAGTTTAGGACATAAGATTTGAGACTTAAAGAAACAGAATATAACATGTCCTCCGTAAGCGATAAAGTTCAAATCTGCCTTATTAGTTTAGGACATAAGATTTGAGACTTAAAGAAACAGAATATAACATGTCCTCCTAAATCGATAAAGTTCAAATCTGCCTTATTAGTTTAGGACATAAGATTTGAGACTTAAAGAAACAGAATATAACATGTCCTCCGTAAGCGATAAAGTTCAAATCTGCCTTATTAGTTTAGGACATAAGATTTGAGACTTAAAGAAACAGAATATAACATGTCCTCCTAAATCGATAAAGTTCAAATCTGCCTTATTAGTTTAGGACATAAGATTTGAGACTTAAAGAAACAGAATATAACATGTCCTCCTAAAGCGATAAAGTTCAAATCTGCCTTATTAGTTTCCTCCTAAAGCGATAAAGTTCAAATCTGCCTTATTAGTTTAGGACATAAGATTTGAGACTTAAAGAAACAGAATATAACATGTCCTCCGTAAGCGATAAAGTTCAAATCTGCCTTATTAGTTTAGGACATAAGATTTGAGACTTAAAGAAACAGAATATAACATGTCCTCCTAAATCGATAAAGTTCAAATCTGCCTTATTAGTTTAGGACATAAGATTTGAGACTTAAAGAAACAGAATATAACATGTCCTCCTAAATCGATAAAGTTCAAATCTGCCTTATTAGTTTAGGACATAAGATTTGAGACTTAAAGAAACAGAATATAACATGTCCTCCTAAAGCGATAAAGTTCAAATCTGCCTTATTAGTTTAGGACATAAGATTTGAGACTTAAAGAAACAGAATATAACATGTCCTCCTAAGCGATAAAGTTCAAATCTGCCTTATTAGTTTAGGACATAAGATTTGAGACTTAAAGAAACAGAATATAACATGTCCTCCTAAAGCGATAAAGTTAAAATCTGCCTTATTAGTTTAAAATAAAGTTAAATAAAGTTAAAATAAAGTTAAAATCTGAAAGTTAAAACTTTAAAATAAAAAAAAAAAGTTAAAACTTTAAAATAAAGTTAAAATAAAGTTAAAATCGATAAAGTTAAAATCTGCCTTATTAGTTTCCTCCTAAAGCGATAAGTCTCAAATCTTATGTCCTAAACTATTCTGTTTCTTTAAGTCTCAAATCTTATGTCCTAAACTAATAAGGCAGATTTGAACTTTATCGATTTAGGAGGACATGTTATATTCTGTTTCTTTAAGTCTCAAATCTTATGTCCTAAACTAATAAGGCAGATTTGAACTTTATCGCTTTAGGAGGACATGTTATATTCTGTTTCTTTAAGACTCAAATCTTATGTCCTAAACTAATAAGGAAGATTTGAACTTTATCGATTTAGGAGGACATGTTATATTCTGTTTCTTTAAGTCTCAAATCTTATGTCCTAAACTAATAAGGCAGATTTGAACTTTATCGCTTTAGGAGGACATGTTATATTCTGTTTCTTTAAGTCTCAAATCTTATGTCCTAAACTAATAAGGCAGATTTGAACTTTATCGCTTTAGGAGGACATGTTATATTCTGTTTCTTTAAGTCTCAAATCTTATGTCCTAAACTAATAAGGCAGATTTGAACTTTATCGATTTAGGAGGACATGTTATATTCTGTTTCTTTAAGTCTCAAATCTTATGTCCTAAACTAATAAGGCAGATTTGAACTTTATCGCTTTAGGAGGACATGTTATGCCCTATTAGCTGCCTTATTAGTTTAGGACATAAGATTTGAGACTTAAAGAAACAGAATATAACATGTCCTCCTAAATCGATAAAGTTCAAATCTGCCTTATTAGTTTAGGACATAAGATTTGAGACTTAAAGAAACAGAATAGTTTAGGACATAAGATTTGAGACTTATCGCTTTAGGAGGAAACTAATAAGGCAGATTTTAACTTTATCGATTTTAACTTTATTTTGTTATGTTATATTCTGTTTCTTTAATTCTGTTTCTTTAAGTCTCAAATCTTATGTCCTAAACTAATAAGGCAGATTTGAACTTTATCGATTTAGGAGGACATGTTATATTCTGTTTCTTTAAGACTCAAATCTTATGTCCTAAACTAATAAGGCAGATTTGAACTTTATCGATTTAGGAGGACATGTTATATTCTGTTTCTTTAAGTCTCAAATCTTATGTCCTAAACTAATAAGGCAGATTTGAACTTTATCGCTTTAGGAGGACATGTTATATTCTGTTTCTTTAAGTCTCAAATCTTATGTCCTAAACTAATAAGGCAGATTTGAACTTTATCGATTTAGGAGGACATGTTATATTCTGTTTCTTTAAGTCTCAAATCTTATGTCCTAAACTAATAAGGCAGATTTGAACTTTATCGCTTTAGGAGGACATGTTATATTCTGTTTCTTTAAGTCTCAAATCTTTTGTCCTAAACTAAGGCAGATTTGAACTTTATCGCTTTAGGAGGACATGTTATATTCTGTTTCTTTAAGTCTCAAATCTTATGTCCTAAACTAATAAAGCAGATTTGAACTTTATCGCTTTAGGAGGACATGTTATATTCTGTTTCTTTAAGTCTCAAATCTTATGTCCTAAACTAATAAGGCAGATTTGAACTTTATCGCTTTAGGAGGACATGTTATATTCTGTTTCTTTAAGTCTCAAATCTTATGTCCTAAACTAATAAGGCAGATTTGAACTTTATCGCTTTAGGAGGACATGTTATATTCTGTTTCTTTAAGTCTCAAATCTTATGTCCTAAACTAATAAGGCAGATTTGAACTTTATCGCTTTAGGAGGACATGTTATATTCTGTTTCTTTAAGTCTCAAATCTTATGTCCTAAACTAATAAGGCAGATTTGAACTTTATCGCTTTAGGAGGACATGTTATATTCTGTTTCTTTAAGTCTCAAATCTTATGTCCTAAACTAATAAGGCAGATTTGAACTTTATCGCTTTAGGAGGACATGTTATATTCTGTTTCTTTAAGTCTCAAATCTTATGTCCTAAACTAATAAGGCAGATTTGAACTTTATCGCTTTAGGAGGACATGTTATATTCTGTTTCTTTAAGTCTCAAATCTTATGTCTTAAACTAATAAGGCAGATTTGAACTTTATCGCTTTAGGAGGACATGTTATATTCTGTTTCTTTAAGTCTCAAATCTTATGTCCTAAACTAATAAGGCAGATTTGAACTTTATCGCTTTAGGAGGACATGTTATATTCTGTTTCTTTAAGTCTCAAATCTTATGTCCTAAACTAATAAGGCAGAATTGAACTTTATCGCTTTAGGAGGACATGTTATATTCTGTTTCTTTAAGTCTCAAATCTTATGTCCTAAACTAATAAGGCAGATTTGAACTTTATCGATTTAGGAGGACATGTTATATTCTGTTTCTTTAAGACTCAAATCTTATGTCCTAAACTAATAAGGCAGATTTGAACTTTATCGATTTAGGAGGACATGTTATATTCTGTTTCTTTAAGTCTCAAATCTTATGTCCTAAACTAATAAGGCAGATTTGAACTTTATCGATTTAGGAGGACATGTTATATTCTGTTTCTTTAAGTCTCAAATCTTATGTCCTAAACTAATAAGGCAGATTTGAACTTTATCGCTTTAGGAGGACATGTTATATTCTGTTTCTTTAAGTCTCAAATCTTATGTCCTAAACTAATAAGGCAGATTTGAACTTTATCGATTTAGGAGGACATGTTATATTCTGTTTCTTTAAGTCTCAAATCTTATGTCCTAAACTAATAAGGCAGATTTGAACTTTATCGATTTAGGAGGACATGTTATATTCTGTTTCTTTAAGTCTCAAATCTTATGTCCTAAACTAATAAGGCAGATTTGAACTTTATCGATTTAGGAGGACATGTTATATTCTGTTTCTTTAAGTCTCAAATCTTATGTCCTAAACTAATAAGGCAGATTTGAACTTTATCGATTTAGGAGGACATGTTATATTCTGTTTCTTTAAGTCTCAAATCTTATGTCCTAAACTAATAAGGCAGATTTGAACTTTATCGATTTAGGAGGACATGTTATATTCTGTTTCTTTAAGTCTCAAATCTTATGTCCTAAACTAATAAGGCAGATTTGAACTTTATCGCTTTAGGAGGACATGTTATATTCTGTTTCTTTAAGTCTCAAATCTTATGTCCTAAACTAATAAGGCAGATTTGAACTTTATCGATTTAGGAGGACATGTTATATTCTGTTTCTTTAAGTCTCAAATCTTATGTCCTAAACTAATAAGGCAGATTTGAACTTTATCGATTTAGGAGGACATGTTATATTCTGTTTCTTTAAGTCTCAAATCTTATGTCCTAAACTAATAAGGCAGATTTGAACTTTATCGCTTTAGGAGGACATGTTATATTCTGTTTCTTTAAGTCTCAAATCTTATGTCCTAAACTAAGGCAGATTTGAACTTTATCGCTTTAGGAGGACATGTTATATTCTGTTTCTTTAAGTCTCAAATCTTATGTCCTAAACTAATAAAGCAGATTTGAACTTTATCGCTTTAGGAGGACATGTTATATTCTGTTTCTTTAAGTCTCAAATCTTATGTCCTAAACTAATAAGGCAGATTTGAACTTTATCGCTTTAGGAGGACATGTTATATTCTGTTTCTTTAAGTCTCAAATCTTATGTCCTAAACTAATAAGGCAGATTTGAACTTTATCGCTTTAGGAGGACATGTTATATTCTGTTTCTTTAAGTCTCAAATCTTATGTCCTAAACTAATAAGGCAGATTTGAACTTTATCGCTTTAGGAGGACATGTTATATTCTGTTTCTTTAAGTCTCAAATCTTATGTCCTAAACTAATAAGGCAGATTTGAACTTTATCGCTTTAGGAGGACATGTTATATTCTGTTTCTTTAAGTCTCAAATCTTATGTCCTAAACTAATAAGGCAGATTTGAACTTTATCGCTTTAGGAGGACATGTTATATTCTGTTTCTTTAAGTCTCAAATCTTATGTCCTAAACTAATAAGGCAGATTTGAACTTTATCGCTTTAGGAGGACATGTTATATTCTGTTTCTTTAAGTCTCAAATCTTATGTCTTAAACTAATAAGGCAGATTTGAACTTTATCGCTTTAGGAGGACATGTTATATTCTGTTTCTTTAAGTCTCAAATCTTATGTCCTAAACTATTCTGTTTCTTTAAGTCTCAAATCTTATGTCCTAAACTAATAAGGCAGATTTGAACTTTATCGATTTAGGAGGACATGTTATATTCTGTTTCTTTAAGTCTCAAATCTTATGTCCTAAACTAATAAGGCAGATTTGAACTTTATCGCTTTAGGAGGACATGTTATATTCTGTTTCTTTAAGACTCAAATCTTATGTCCTAAACTAATAAGGAAGATTTGAACTTTATCGATTTAGGAGGACATGTTATATTCTGTTTCTTTAAGTCTCAAATCTTATGTCCTAAACTAATAAGGCAGATTTGAACTTTATCGCTTTAGGAGGACATGTTATATTCTGTTTCTTTAAGTCTCAAATCTTATGTCCTAAACTAATAAGGCAGATTTGAACTTTATCGCTTTAGGAGGACATGTTATATTCTGTTTCTTTAAGTCTCAAATCTTATGTCCTAAACTAATAAGGCAGATTTGAACTTTATCGATTTAGGAGGACATGTTATATTCTGTTTCTTTAAGTCTCAAATCTTATGTCCTAAACTAATAAGGCAGATTTGAACTTTATCGCTTTAGGAGGACATGTTATGCCCTATTAGCTGCCTTATTAGTTTAGGACATAAGATTTGAGACTTAAAGAAACAGAATATAACATGTCCTCCTAAATCGATAAAGTTCAAATCTGCCTTATTAGTTTAGGACATAAGATTTGAGACTTAAAGAAACAGAATAGTTTAGGACATAAGATTTGAGACTTATCGCTTTAGGAGGAAACTAATAAGGCAGATTTTAACTTTATCGATTTTAACTTTATTTTGTTATGTTATATTCTGTTTCTTTAATTCTGTTTCTTTAAGTCTCAAATCTTATGTCCTAAACTAATAAGGCAGATTTGAACTTTATCGATTTAGGAGGACATGTTATATTCTGTTTCTTTAAGTCTCAAATCTTATGTCCTAAACTAATAAGGCAGATTTGAACTTTATCGCTTTAGGAGGACATGTTATATTCTGTTTCTTTAAGTCTCAAATCTTATGTCCTAAACTAATAAGGCAGATTTGAACTTTATCGCTTTAGGAGGACATGTTATATTCTGTTTCTTTAAGTCTCAAATCTTATGTCCTAAACTAATAAGGCAGATTTGAACTTTATCGCTTTAGGAGGACATGTTATATTCTGTTTCTTTAAGTCTCAAATCTTATGTCTTAAACTAATAAGGCAGATTTGAACTTTATCGCTTTAGGAGGACATGTTATATTCTGTTTCTTTAAGTCTCAAATCTTATGTCCTAAACTAATAAGGCAGATTTGAACTTTATCGCTTTAGGAGGACATGTTATATTCTGTTTCTTTAAGTCTCAAATCTTATGTCCTAAACTAATAAGGCAGAATTGAACTTTATCGCTTTAGGAGGACATGTTATATTCTGTTTCTTTAAGTCTCAAATCTTATGTCCTAAACTAATAAGGCAGATTTGAACTTTATCGATTTAGGAGGACATGTTATATTCTGTTTCTTTAAGACTCAAATCTTATGTCCTAAACTAATAAGGCAGATTTGAACTTTATCGATTTAGGAGGACATGTTATATTCTGTTTCTTTAAGTCTCAAATCTTATGTCCTAAACTAATAAGGCAGATTTGAACTTTATCGATTTAGGAGGACATGTTATATTCTGTTTCTTTAAGTCTCAAATCTTATGTCCTAAACTAATAAGGCAGATTTGAACTTTATCGCTTTAGGAGGACATGTTATATTCTGTTTCTTTAAGTCTCAAATCTTATGTCCTAAACTAATAAGGCAGATTTGAACTTTATCGATTTAGGAGGACATGTTATATTCTGTTTCTTTAAGTCTCAAATCTTATGTCCTAAACTAATAAGGCAGATTTGAACTTTATCGCTTTAGGAGGACATGTTATATTCTGTTTCTTTAAGTCTCAAATCTTATGTCCTAAACTAATAAGGCAGATTTGAACTTTATCGATTTAGGAGGACATGTTATATTCTGTTTCTTTAAGTCTCAAATCTTATGTCCTAAACTAATAAGGCAGATTTGAACTTTATCGCTTTAGGAGGACATGTTATATTCTGTTTCTTTAAGTCTCAAATCTTATGTCCTAAACTAATAAGGCAGATTTGAACTTTATCGCTTTAGGAGGACATGTTATATTCTGTTTCTTTAAGTCTCAAATCTTATGTCCTAAACTAATAAGGCAGATTTGAACTTTATCGATTTAGGAGGACATGTTATATTCTGTTTCTTTAAGTCTCAAATCTTATGTCCTAAACTAATAAGGCAGATTTGAACTTTATCGCTTTAGGAGGACATGTTATATTCTGTTTCTTTAAGTCTCAAATCTTATGTCCTAAACTAATAAGGCAGATTTGAACTTTAATGCTTTAGGAGGACATGTTATATTCTGTTTCTTTAAGTCTCAAATCTTATGTCCTAAACTAATAAGGCAGATTTGAACTTTATCGCTTTAGGAGGACATGTTATATTCTGTTTCTTTAAGTCTCAAATCTTATGTCCTAAACTAATAAGGCAGATTTGAACTTTATCGATTTAGGAGGACATGTTATATTCTGTTTCTTTAAGTCTCAAATCTTATGTCCTAAACTAATAAGGCAGATTTGAACTTTATCGCTTTAGGAGGACATGTTATATTCTGTTTCTTTAAGTCTCAAATCTTATGTCCTAAACTAATAAGGCAGATTTGAACTTTATCGATTTAGGAGGACATGTTATATTCTGTTTCTTTAAGTCTCAAATCTTATGTCCTAAACTAATAAGGCAGATTTGAACTTTATCGATTTAGGAGGACATGTTATATTCTGTTTCTTTAAGTCTCAAATCTTATGTCCTAAACTAATAAGGCAGATTTGAACTTTATCGCTTTAGGAGGACATGTTATATTCTGTTTCTTTAAGTCTCAAATCTTATGTCCTAAACTAATAAGGCAGATTTGAACTTTATCGATTTAGGAGGACATGTTATATTCTGTTTCTTTAAGTCTCAAATCTTATGTCCTAAACTAATAAGGCAGATTTGAACTTTATCGCTTTAGGAGGACATGTTATATTCTGTTTCTTTAAGTCTCAAATCTTATGTCCTAAACTAATAAGGCAGATTTGAACTTTATCGCTTTAGGAGGACATGTTATATTCTGTTTCTTTAAGAATCAAATCTTATGTCCTAAACTAATAAGGCAGCTTTGAACTTTATCGCTTTAGGAGGACATGTTATATTCTGTTTCTTTAAGTCTCAAATCTTATGTCCTAAACTAATAAGGCAGATTTGAACTTTATCGCTTTAGGAGGACATGTTATATTCTGTTTCTTTAAGTCTCAAATCTTATGTCCTAAACTAATAAGGCAGATTTGAACTTTATCGATTTAGGAGGACATGTTATATTCTGTTTCATTAAGTCTCAAATCTTATGTCCTAAACTAATAAGGCAGATTTGAACTTTATCGATTTAGGAGGACATGTTATATTCTGTTTCTTTAAGTCTCAAATCTTATGTCCTAAACTAATAAGGCAGATTTGAACTTTATCGCTTTAGGAGGACATGTTATATTCTGTTTCTTTAAGTCTCAAATCTTATGTCCTAAACTAATAAGGCAGATTTGAACTTTATCGCTTTAGGAGGACATGTTATATTCTGTTTCTTTAAGTCTCAAATCTTATGTCCTAAACTAATAAGGCAGATTTGAACTTTATCGCTTTAGGAGGACATGTTATATTCTGTTTCTTTAAGTCTCAAATCTTATGTCCTAAACTAATAAGGCAGATTTGAACTTTATCGCTTTAGGAGGACATGTTATATTCTGTTTCTTTAAGTCTCAAATCTTATGTCCTAAACTAATAAGGCAGATTTGAACTTTATCGCTTTAGGAGGACATGTTATATTCTGTTTCTTTAAGTCTCAAATCTTATGTCCTAAACTAATAAGGCAGATTTGAACTTTATCGCTTTAGGAGGACATGTTATATTCTGTTTCTTTAAGTCTCAAATCTTATGTCCTAAACTAATAAGGCAGATTTGAACTTTATCGCTTTAGGAGGACATGTTATATTCTGTTTCTTTAAGTCTCAAATCTTATGTCCTAAACTAATAAGGCAGATTTGAACTTTATCGCTTTAGGAGGACATGTTATATTCTGTTTCTTTAAGTCTCAAATCTTATGTCCTAAACTAATAAGGCAGATTTGAACTTTATCGCTTTAGGAGGACATGTTATATTCTGTTTCTTTAAGTCTCAAATCTTATGTCCTAAACTAATAAGGCAGATTTGAACTTTATCGCTTTAGGAGGACATGTTATATTCTGTTTCTTTAAGTCTCAAATCTTATGTCTTAAACTAATAAGGCAGATTTGAACTTTATCGCTTTAGGAGGACATGTTATATTCTGTTTCTTTAAGTCTCAAATCTTATGTCCTAAACTAATAAGGCAGATTTGAACTTTATCGCTTTAGGAGGACATGTTATATTCTGTTTCTTTAAGTCTCAAATCTTATGTCCTAACTAATAAGGCAGATTTGAACTTTATCGCTTTAGGAGGACATGTTATATTCTGTTTCTTTAAGTCTCAAATCTTATGTCCTAAACTAATAAGGCAGATTTGAACTTTATCGCTTTAGGAGGACATGTTATATTCTGTTTCTTTAAGTCTCAAATCTTATGTCCTAAACTAAGGCAGATTTGAACTTTATCGCTTTAGGAGGACATGTTATACTCTGTTTCTTTAAGTCTCAAATCTTATGTCCTAAACTAATAAGGCAGATTTGAACATTATCGCTTTAGGAGGACATGTTATATTCTGTTTCTTTAAGTCTCAAATCTTATGTCCTAAACTAATAAGGCAGATTTGAACTTTATCGCTTTAGGAGGACATGTTATATTCTGTTTCTTTAAGTCTCAAATCTTATGTCCTAAACTAAGGCAGATTTGAACTTTATCGCTTTAGGAGGACATGTTATATTCTGTTTCTTTAAGTCTCAAATCTTATGTCCTAAACTAAGGCAGATTTGAACTTTATCGCTTTAGGAGGACATGTTATATTCTGTTTCTTTAAGTCTCAAATCTTATGTCCTAAACTAATAAGGCAGATTTGAACTTTATCGCTTTAGGAGGACATGTTATATTCTGTTTCTTTAAGTCTCAAATCTTATGTCCTAAACTAAGGCAGATTTGAACTTTATCGCTTTAGGAGGACATGTTATACTCTGTTTCTTTAAGTCTCAAATCTTATGTCCTAAACTAATAAGGCAGATTTGAACATTATCGCTTTAGGAGGACATGTTATATTCTGTTTCTTTAAGTCTCAAATCTTATGTCCTAAACTAATAAGGCAGATTTGAACTTTATCGCTTTAGGAGGACATGTTATATTCTGTTTCTTTAAGTCTCAAATCTTATGTCCTAAACTAAGGCAGATTTGAACTTTATCGCTTTAGGAGGACATGTTATATTCTGTTTCTTTAAGTCTCAAATCTTATGTCCTAAACTAAGGCAGATTTGAACTTTATCGCTTTAGGAGGACATGTTATATTCTGTTTCTTTAAGTCTCAAATCTTATGTCCTAAACTAAGGCAGATTTGAACATTATCGCTTTAGGAGGACATGTTATATTCTGTTTCTTTAAGTCTCAAATCTTATGTCCTAAACTATGGCAGATTTGAACTTTATCGCTTTAGGAGGACATGTTATATTCTGTTTCTTTAAGTCTCAAATATTATGTCCTAAACTAATAAGGCAGATTTGAACTTTATCGCTTTAGGAGGACATGTTATATTCTGTTTCTTTAAGTCTCAAATCTTTTGTCCTAAACTAATAAGGCAGATTTGAACTTTATCGCTTTAGGAGGACATGTTATATTCTGTTTCTTTAAGTCTCAAATCTTATGTCCTAAACTAAGGCAGATTTGAACTTTATCGCTTTAGGAGGACATGTTATATTCTGTTTCTTTAAGTCTCAAATCTTATGTCCTAAACTAAGGCAGATTTGAACATTATCGCTTTAGGAGGACATGTTATATTCTGTTTCTTTAAGTCTCAAATCTTATGTCCTAAACTAAGGCAGATTTGAACTTTATCGCTTTAGGAGGACATGTTATATTCTGTTTCTTTAAGTCTCAAATATTATGTCCTAAACTAATAAGGCAGATTTGAACTTTATCGCTTTAGGAGGACATGTTATATTCTGTTTCTTTAAGTCTCAAATCTTTTGTCCTAAACTAATAAGGCAGATTTGAACTTTATCGCTTTAGGAGGACATGTTATATTCTGTTTCTTTAAGTCTCAAATCTTATGTCCTAAACTAAGGCAGATTTGAACTTTATCGCTTTAGGAGGACATGTTATATTCTGTTTCTTTAAGTCTCAAATCTTATGTCCTAAACTAAGGCAGATTTGAACTTTATCGCTTTAGGAGGACATGTTATATTCTGTTTCTTTAAGTCTCAAATCTTATGTCCTAAACTAATAAGGCAGATTTGAACTTTATCGCTTTAGGAGGACATCTTATATTCTGTTTCTTTAAGTCTCAAATCTTATGTCCTAAACTAATAAGGCAGATTTGAACTTTATCGCTTTAGGAGGACATGTTATATTCTGTTTCTTTAAGTCTCAAATCTTATGTCCTAAACTAATAAGGCAGATTTGAACTTTATCGCTTTAGGAGGACATGTTATATTCTGTTTCTTTAAGTCTCAAATCTTATGTCCTAAACTAAGGCAGATTTGAACTTTATCGCTTTAGGAGGACATGTTATATTCTGTTTATTTAAGTCTCAAATCTTATGTCCTAAACTAATAAGGCAGATTTGAACATTATCGCTTTAGGAGGACATGTTATATTCTGTTTCTTTAAGTCTCAAATCTTATGTCCTAAACTAATAAGGCAGATTTGAACTTTATCGCTTTAGGAGGACATGTTATATTCTGTTTCTTTAAGTCTCAAATCTTATGTCCTAAACTAAGGCAGATTTGAACTTTATCGCTTTAGGAGGACATGTTATATTCTGTTTCTTTAAGTCTCAAATCTTATGTCCTAAACTAAGGCAGATTTGAACTTTATCGCTTTAGGAGGACATGTTATATTCTGTTTCTTTAAGTCTCAAATCTTATGTCCTAAACTAAGGCAGATTTGAACATTATCGCTTTAGGAGGACATGTTATATTCTGTTTCTTTAAGTCTCAAATCTTATGTCCTAAACTAATAAGGCAGATTTGAACTTTATCGCTTTAGGAGG
This sequence comes from Meloidogyne enterolobii, assembly GCA_963681835.1. Classification (NCBI taxonomy): domain Eukaryota; kingdom Metazoa; phylum Nematoda; class Chromadorea; order Rhabditida; family Meloidogynidae; genus Meloidogyne; species Meloidogyne enterolobii. The sequence goes on from CAVMJV010000416.1 coordinate 16,181, forward strand.
ACATGTTATATTCTTTTTCTTTAAGTCTCAAATCTTATGTCCTAAACTAATAAGGCAGATTTGAACTTTATCGCTTTAGGAGGACATCTTATATTCTGTTTCTTTAAGTCTCAAATCTTATGTCCTAAACTAATAAGGCAGATTTGAACTTTATCGCTTTAGGAGGACATGTTATATTCTGTTTCTTTAAGTCTCAAATCTTATGTCCTAAACTAATAAGGCAGATTTGAACTTTATCGCTTTAGGAGGACATGTTATATTCTGTTTCTTTAAGTCTCAAATCTTATGTCCTAAACTAAGGCAGATTTGAACTTTATCGCTTTAGGAGGACATGTTATATTCTGTTTATTTAAGTCTCAAATCTTATGTCCTAAACTAATAAGGCAGATTTGAACATTATCGCTTTAGGAGGACATGTTATATTCTGTTTCTTTAAGTCTCAAATCTTATGTCCTAAACTAATAAGGCAGATTTGAACTTTATCGCTTTAGGAGGACATGTTATATTCTGTTTCTTTAAGTCTCAAATCTTATGTCCTAAACTAAGGCAGATTTGAACTTTATCGCTTTAGGAGGACATGTTATATTCTGTTTCTTTAAGTCTCAAATCTTATGTCCTAAACTAAGGCAGATTTGAACTTTATCGCTTTAGGAGGACATGTTATATTCTGTTTCTTTAAGTCTCAAATCTTATGTCCTAAACTAAGGCAGATTTGAACATTATCGCTTTAGGAGGACATGTTATATTCTGTTTCTTTAAGTCTCAAATCTTATGTCCTAAACTAATAAGGCAGATTTGAACTTTATCGCTTTAGGAGGACATGTTATATTCTGTTTCTTTAAGTCTCAAATCTTATGTCCTAAACTAAGGCAGATTTGAACTTTATCGCTTTAGGAGGACATGTTATATTCTGTTTATTTAAGTCTCAAATCTTATGTCCTAAACTAATAAGGCAGATTTGAACATTATCGCTTTAGGAGGACATGTTATATTCTGTTTCTTTAAGTCTCAAATCTTATGTCCTAAACTAATAAGGCAGATTTGAACTTTATCGCTTTAGGAGGACATGTTATATTCTGTTTCTTTAAGTCTCAAATCTTATGTCCTAAACTAAGGCAGATTTGAACTTTATCGCTTTAGGAGGACATGTTATATTCTGTTTCTTTAAGTCTCAAATCTTATGTCCTAAACTAAGGCAGATTTGAACTTTATCGCTTTAGGAGGACATGTTATATTCTGTTTCTTTAAGTCTCAAATCTTATGTCCTAAACTAAGGCAGATTTGAACATTATCGCTTTAGGAGGACATGTTATATTCTGTTTCTTTAAGTCTCAAATCTTATGTCCTAAACTAATAAGGCAGATTTGAACTTTATCGCTTTAGGAGGACATGTTATATTCTGTTTCTTTAAGTCTCAAATCTTATGTCCTAAACTAAGGCAGATTTGAACTTTATCGCTTTAGGAGGACATGTTATATTCTGTTTCTTTAAGTCTCAAATCTTATGTCCTAAACTAATAAGGCAGATTTGAACTTTATCGCTTTAGGAGGACATGTTATATTCTGTTTCTTTAAGTCTCAAATCTTATGTCCTAAACTAATAAGGCAGATTTGAACTTTATCGCTTTAGGAGGACATGTTATATTCTGTTTCTTTAAGTCTCAAATCTTATGTCCTAAACTAATAAGGCAGATTTGAACTTTATCGCTTTAGGAGGACATGTTATATTCTGTTTCTTTAAGTCTCAAATCTTATGTCCTAAACTAATAAGGCAGATTTGAACTTTATCGCTTTAGGAGGACATGTTATATTCTGTTTCTTTAAGTCTCAAATCTTATGTCCTAAACTAATAAGGCAGATTTGAACTTTATCGCTTTAGGAGGACATGTTATATTCTGTTTCTTTAAGTCTCAAATCTTATGTCCTAAACTAAGGCAGATTTGAACTTTATCGCTTTAGGAGGACATGTTATATTCTGTTTCTTTAAGTCTCAAATCTTATGTCCTAAACTAATAAGGCAGATTTGAACTTTATCGCTTTAGGAGGACATGTTATATTCTGTTTCTTTAAGTCTCAAATCTTATGTCCTAAACTAATAAGGCAGATTTGAACTTTATCGCTTTAGGAGGACATGTTATATTCTGTTTCTTTAAGTCTCAAATCTTATGTCCTAAACTAATAAGGCAGATTTGAACTTTATCGCTTTAGGAGGACATGTTATATTCTGTTTCTTTAAGTCTCAAATCTTATGTCCTAAACTAATAAGGCAGATTTGAACTTTATCGCTTTAGGAGGACATGTTATATTCTGTTTCTTTAAGTCTCAAATCTTATGTCCTAAACTAATAAGGCAGATTTGAACTTTATCGCTTTAGGAGGACATGTTATATTCTGTTTCTTTAAGTCTCAAATCTTATGTCCTAAACTAATAAGGCAGATTTGAACTTTATCGCTTTAGGAGGACATGTTATATTCTGTTTCTTTAAGTCTCAAATCTTATGTCCTAAACTAATAAGGCAGATTTGAACTTTATCGCTTTAGGAGGACATGTTATATTCTGTTTCTTTAAGTCTCAAATCTTATGTCCTAAACTAATAAGGCAGATTTGAACTTTATCGCTTTAGGAGGACATGTTATATTCTGTTTCTTTAAGTCTCAAATCTTATGTCCTAAACTAATAAGGCAGATTTGAACTTTATCGCTTTAGGAGGACATGTTATATTCTGTTTCTTTAAGTCTCAAATCTTATGTCCTAAACTAATAAGGCAGATTTGAACTTTATCGCTTTAGGAGGACATGTTATATTCTGTTTCTTTAAGTCTCAAATCTTATGTCCTAAACTAAGGCAGATTTGAACTTTATCGCTTTAGGAGGACATGTTATATTCTGTTTATTTAAGTCTCAAATCTTATGTCCTAAACTAATAAGGCAGATTTGTCCTAAACTAATAAGGCAGATTTGAACATTTTTACTAATAAGGCAGATTTGAACTTTATCGCTTTAGGAGGACATGTTATATTCTGTTTCTTTAAGTCTCAAATCTTATGTCCTAAACTAATAAGGCAGATTTGAACTTTATCGCTTTAGGAGGACATGTTATATTCTTTTTCTTTAAGTCTCAAATCTTATGTCCTAAACTAATAAGGCAGATTTGAACTTTATCGCTTTAGGAGGACATGTTATATTCTTTTTCTTTAAGTCTCAAATCTTATGTCCTAAACTAATAAGGCAGATTTGAACTTTATCGCTTTAGGAGGACATGTTATATTCTTTTTCTTTAAGTCTCAAATCTTATGTCCTAAACTAATAAGGCAGATTTGAACTTTATCGCTTTAGGAGGACATGTTATATTCTGTTTCTTTAAGTCTCAAATCTTATGTCCTAAACTAATAGGGCAGATTTGAACTTTATCGCTTTAGGAGGACATGTTATATTCTTTTTCTTTAAGTCTCAAATCTTATGTCCTAAACTAATAAGGCAGATTTGAACTTTATCGCTTTAGGAGGACATGTTATATTCTTTTTCTTTAAGTCTCAAATCTTATGTCCTAAACTAATAAGGCAGATTTGAACTTTATCGCTTTAGGAGGACATGTTATATTCTTTTTCTTTAAGTCTCAAATCTTATGTCCTAAACTAATAAGGCAGATTTGAACTTTATCGCTTTAGGAGGACATGTTATATTCTTTTTCTTTAAGTCTCAAATCTTATGTCCTAAACTAATAAGGCAGATTTGAACTTTATCGCTTTAGGAGGACATGTTATATTCTTTTTCTTTAAGTCTCAAATCTTATGTCCTAAACTAATAAGGCAGATTTGAACTTTATCGCTTTAGGAGGACATGTTATATTCTTTTTCTTTAAGTCTCAAATCTTATGTCCTAAACTAATAAGGCAGATTTGAACTTTATCGCTTTAGGAGGACATGTTATATTCTGTTTCTTTAAGTCTCAAATCTTATGTCCTAAACTAATAAGGCAGATTTGAACTTTATCGCTTTAGGAGGACATGTTATATTCTGTTTCTTTAAGTCTCAAATCTTATGTCATAAACTAATAAGGCAGATTTGAACTTTATCGCTTTAGGAGGACATGTTATATTCTGTTTCTTTAAGTCTCAAATCTTATGTCCTAAACTAAGGCAGATTTGAACTTTATCGCTTTAGGAGGACATGTTATATTCTTTTTCTTTAAGTCTCAAATCTTATGTCCTAAACTAATAAGGCAGATTTGAACTTTATCGCTTTAGGAGGACATGTTATATTCTGTTTCTTTAAGTCTCAAATCTTATGTCCTAAACTAATAAGGCAGATTTGAACTTTATCGCTTTAGGAGGACATGTTATATTCTGTTTCTTTAAGTCTCAAATCTTATGTCATAAACTAATAAGGCAGATTTGAACTTTATCGCTTTAGGAGGACATGTTATATTCTGTTTCTTTAAGTCTCAAATCTTATGTCCTAAACTAAGGCAGATTTGAACTTTATCGCTTTAGGAGGACATGTTATATTCTGTTTCTTTAAGTCTCAAATCTTATGTCATAAACTAATAAGGCAGATTTGAACTTTATCGCTTTAGGAGGACATGTTATATTCTGTTTCTTTAAGTCTCAAATCTTATGTCATAAACTAATAAGGCAGATTTGAACTTTATCGCTTTAGGAGGACATGTTATATTCTGTTTCTTTAAGTCTCAAATCTTATGTCCTAAACTAAGGCAGATTTGAACTTTATCGCTTTAGGAGGACATGTTATATTCTGTTTCTTTAAGTCTCAAATCTTATGTCATAAACTAATAAGGCAGATTTGAACTTTATCGCTTTAGGAGGACATGTTATATTCTGTTTCTTTAAGTCTCAAATCTTATGTCCTAAACTAAGGCAGATTTGAACTTTATCGCTTTAGGAGGAAATGTTATATTCTGTTTCTTTAAGTCTCAAATCTTATGTCCTAAACTAAGGCAGATTTGAACTTTATCGCTTTAGGAGGACATGTTATATTCTGTTTCTTTAAGTCTCAAATCTTATGTCCTAAACTAATAAGGCAGATTTGAACTTTATCGCTTTAGGAGGACATGTTATATTCTGTTTCTTTAAGTCTCAAATCTTATGTCATAAACTAATAAGGCAGATTTGAACTTTATCGCTTTAGGAGGACATGTTATATTCTGTTTCTTTAAGTCTCAAATCTTATGTCCTAAACTAATAAGGCAGATTTGAACTTTATCGCTTTAGGAGGACATGTTATATTCTGTTTCTTTAAGTCTCAAATCTTATGTCCTAAACTAATAAGGCAGATTTGAACTTTATCGCTTTAGGAGGACATGTTATATTCTGTTTCTTTAAGTCTCAAATCTTATGTCATAAACTAATAAGGCAGATTTGAACTTTATCGCTTTAGGAGGACATGTTATATTCTGTTTCTTTAAGTCTCAAATCTTATGTCCTAAACTAAGGCAGATTTGAACTTTATCGCTTTAGGAGGACATGTTATATTCTGTTTCTTTAAGTCTCAAATCTTATGTCCTAAACTAAGGCAGATTTGAACTTTATCGCTTTAGGAGGACATGTTATATTCTGTTTCTTTAAGTCTCAAATCTTATGTCATAAACTAATAAGGCAGATTTGAACTTTATCGCTTTAGGAGGACATGTTATATTCTGTTTCTTTAAGTCTCAAATCTTATGTCATAAACTAATAAGGCAGATTTGAACTTTATCGCTTTAGGAGGACATGTTATATTCTGTTTCTTTAAGTCTCAAATCTTATGTCCTAAACTAAGGCAGATTTGAACTTTATCGCTTTAGGAGGACATGTTATATTCTGTTTCTTTAAGTCTCAAATCTTATGTCCTAAACTAAGGCAGATTTGAACTTTATCGCTTTAGGAGGACATGTTATATTCTGTTTCTTTAAGTCTCAAATCTTATGTCCTAAACTAAGGCAGATTTGAACTTTATCGCTTTAGGAGGACATGTTATATTCTGTTTCTTTAAGTCTCAAATCTTATGTCCTAAACTAATAAGGCAGATTTGAACTTTATAGCTTTAGGAGGACATGTTATATTCTCTTTCTTTAAGTCTCAAATCTTATGTCCTAAACTAATAAGGCAGATTTGAACTTTATCGCTTTAGGAGGACATGTTATATTCTGTTTCTTTAAGACTCAAATCTTATGTCCTAAACTAATAAGGCAGATTTGAACTTTATCGCTTTAGGAGGACATGTTATATTCTGTTTCTTTAAGACTCAAATCTTATGTCCTAAACTAATAAGGCAGATTTGAACTTTATCGCTTTAGGAGGACATGTTATATTCTGTTTCTTTAAGTCTCAAATCTTATGTCCTAAACTAATAAGGCAGATTTGAACTTTATCGCTTTAGGAGGACATGTTATATTCTGTTTCTTTAAGTCTCAAATCTTATGTCCTAAACTAATAAGGCAGATTTGAACTTTATCGCTTTAGGAGGACATGTTATATTCTGTTTCTTTAAGTCTCAAATCTTATGTCCTAAACTAATAAGGCAGATTTGAACTTTATCGCTTTAGGAGGACATGTTATATTCTGTTTCTTTAAGTCTCAAATCTTATGTCCTAAACTAATAAGGCAGATTTGAACTTTATCGCTTTAGGAGGACATGTTATATTCTGTTTCTTTAAGTCTGTCAAGTAAAAGTTAAAACCTACTTTTATCGACAAAAGTATAAAAAATAAATAATAAATATTTATTTTAAAGAAATAAAATACAATCTGAAAATAAAAATATTTTTAAAAGGATTTTAATGAACGTCTTGGCGTTCGGGAAAAATGAACAATTAGATGTTATGTGTGGATATTTGCCTATTGTTTATATAGGGCCCCATCCGCGATATAGTTAAAGAAAGAATGTGAAAAATAGTATGGAAAGTAAAGAAAAAGATATGTTTCTCTAACTATATCCGGTGGATTGAGAGGTCAAAGTGTTTGCCTATGGGAAAGAAAATGCATGGAAATTTCTGTCCATGACAGATAAAAATATAAAATTTAATAAATTATTTATAATTTAATTATTCGTGTATTTTTACACGACACTGCCCGCCAAGCGAAGTCGTGTATTTTCTTCCTCCTCCTTTTCTTCTTTAATTTTCTTCAAAATTGTATGCATCATGATGTCTTCCGATTTATTTTCATCTATCTTCTTGCCTGCAAGTGTGAGTATAAGTTTTAAAAATCTTCCTAGTCTCGTGTTTTTTATGTGTTTGAATAGGAATGGGAGAAAGCTATCAAAAAGCCAAATATATGTTATATACGTAGCGACTGCTCTCATCCAAAGTTTTTCTAGGTTTATTGTCCAGATGTAATTGAATAGGTCTAATAATGGATTTTTAATTGTCTCTTCTGTATAGTGTATGTATTCTTTATTGTTTAAGGCTTTTTGTATTTTTTCTTGTTCGAACTTTCTGTCAATACTATATGTTTGGAACATTTGTAAAATCTCTATTCTAGGGTCGGTGTAATTTTTTATGATCAAGTTATGAAATGCATGTGTTTCTATTATTGGATTGTTCACATCTTGTTGACTATTTAATGTTAGGTCATGAATCTGTTCTTCTAAAATTTCTTTACTTTTTCCGGTTTTTTGGTTTATTGTTATTAATTTATTCTCAATAAATATTGTGGTGAATTGTGTTTCTGAGCATAATGTTTCTGAAGAATTTTCCTTTATTATTAATGTATAGGGTTCAAGAAATCCTTTTATTTGTGTATCTTTTATTGTAATGTTTATGCTGATGTCTGTATAGCATTTTGAATTTCCTAAGTATGTTATATTTTCTACTGGTATTGGGAGGCAAGTCTTTGTTTCTAGTATTTCTTTCGATATCCATTTTCCTTTTATATATGGGGTGTTCATTAAAATTCTAGCTACTACATTTGCATTAATTCCCGAAATTATTTCGCTCTGAAAAGTATTTATATCTCGCGCACAAAGTATATTTGCCATATGATTGAGGACTTTTCTTATTTTCTCGGTTGTAAGTGTTTCACTAGCTGTGAGTTCTGCTGCTAATTGGTTAGATATAATTATTCCTGTTTGTATTTTTTCGTTTTCCCTTTTCTTTCTTTTTATCTTTTTCATATTGAATATCTGGTATTGTGGCGATGGGACTGCATATCCTTGTTCGCTTAATATGAGTTCTCTTTGACAATCAGTTATTTTTGTAGGATTATTTGCAAATGAAAGACCTATTTCCTTATTCTCAGCTAACCAAATTTTACCCATCCATGTTCCTTTCCACTTTCTAATTTTTGAAAATTTACACAACTTTTCGTTAATTTCTTTACTGATCTCCCATATAATTAATGAATCATCTTCTAGTAAGCATGCCTTATTTTCATATTTACAATGAGAGATGTCTATTCCTGGTGAGAATATTATCGATGAGTCCGGTTTTACATAGATGCTTATATTACTCAAAAAACAATTTAATTCACTTGTTTCTTTGTACCCGATAGTCCAGTAAGAATATTCAATTTTAGCTTCATTGTTAGTATGGCTTGTGTTTCCAGCCCCTGTTAAGACTCCTAGTTTACACCTTGATTTTTTCCATATTCTATTACATTCTTCGACACTAACCTCATCTCTCCAAGTTGTTACAATAATATGTGGGTTATTTATTAAATCTGTCTTAAATTTATATTTGGTACCTAGCATCGAACAGTGAGCTGCTGGTATTTGTACTAAATCTATGTTGGGTTGATATATATCAAAATTATGTGTTATTGGTACCAAAGGATCCTTTGTAAAATTTATACAAGGTCGGTGATTTTCTTTTATTCGCCAATACATTTTGTTTTGCTCTGGGCATAACATTGGTGATTGTAGGAAGCTTCCTGGTATAATCATAGCAAGAATTAAACATAGAAGTATTGTATTTGTAAATGCTTTTTTGATTTGCATGATTTTACTATGAAAATTCTGTTCTTTAAAAATACTATCTTCATTTACTGGACTTTCGCTACTACGAAGGTGATCTGGTGGTCTATCCAACGTTTTTCCCTTCCTCATTTTAACTTTTATCGATCGATTATTTCTATTTTCTATTACTTTTCCAATTTTCAAACATCCGTTTTGTAATGTCTCATCATGTATTTGGACTACTCCAGTATATGGATGTCCTTTTGGATTTTTTGGTTTTGGCCTTTTTGAATATTTTTTCGAAGTGGCATTAACTCGATAAGTTCTGATGTCAACATTTGTTTTTACTGCATTTTTAAGATCTAACTGCTCTGACCAAGGATCTTGTAAATTTCCAACGGGTGATTTGTCAATTATTTGTTTAAGCTGTTTCGTTGCCTTATCGTCTGGAGACTCTTGTTCAGGTTCTCTAATATCAATAGTCTCGAGGTTCCGAAAGTCTTTTTCTTCTATTTTCTCAATAATTTTACTTTCTACCATCATTACATACTGATTTTCGTTTTGATTTTCATTTTCTTCTTCCATTTCTTTTATTCTAGCTTTTCCACAAACTATTGGACCAACTTTAGTACGAAGTAGAAAGCGCTGTTCTCTTAATTTTTCTACACTTTCTAGAATATTTAAAACGTCGGCTAAACCTAATAATATGTCTGGAGTGCATTTCTTTACATTTATTTCGTTTTTTTCGTACAACCAAAAATCTCTTTGACTAGAAGGACAATAAATTTTCATTTGATCTAGATTGGGTGTAGTAAATCCCTCTATCATTAAATTAGATCCATCTTTTAATTTCATTTCGAATTTAATACGTGTAGAAATAAATCTTGATTTTCGACCGCCATATGCATCAATTTCAACTTCAGTTTTATGTTTGGGGTCTGAGTTTAAAAGTCCTAATTTTTTAGCAAAACTTTCGCTAATTAATGTACAAGTAGCGCCTGGGTCCATTAATGTCCGTCCTATGATTGTTTCTTGATTGCTTAAATACTCTATATTCTTTGTGATTAATATTGTTTTAATTTTTTCTCCTTTTAATGCGAATGTATTGATTTCTTCTTTTACATTTTTGCCTGCATTAATTTTAGTTAATTCGATGAAGTCGGTTATACACATTGAATCTTCATCAGAAAAGTCTGGCTCTTTTGTTTTATTAATCCTAAGATTATCGGTTATATTTTGTACAATTTCTTTATTAGTCACTTTCGCACATACAGCTAGGTAATGAGGTTGAGAGCAGTTTTTGCATCTTATTTTATCGTTTTTACAGAATTTTATGATATGACCCTTCTCAAAGCATTTTAGACACTTTCCTAATTCTTTTAGTCGTTGGATCCTAGCTTCCCAGTTACCATAGTTTCTACACTGCATCGAGCTATGGCTTGTTAATTCACAAAATGCGCACGGTCTTTTAGGTCTATCTAGATCATTCGCGTATTGGTTTATTTCGGGCCTTGTATTTTGCCTTTGTTCTCTCCAGCCTGTATTTCTATTAGGTTCAATAATTTGAGTAAATACATTGTGATTTCTGATTGGTGGTTGTCTATAAACTGATGAATTTTGATTAGTTTGCCCATATACCGCTTCTTTTATTTTTAAATGCCTATCGATTGAATCTAATAATTTTTCTACGGTCCAATTAGATGGATTTCTATTTTGTTCCTCCATAATAATACAACTAACCCAGCCTCCGAATTTATTTTCTATTTGTTGTATTAACGCTCCATTATCTATATCTTCTCCTATAGCCTTTAATTGTTGTGTAACTCGGTTAATACTAATCCAATTACTTCTAACATCATCTAATTTTGAGGCGCGAGGGCAAAGTTTATTTAATTCATTGTATAATTCTCTTTTGATGGTGTGATTTTCCCCGAATCGCTTCTTTAAATGATTCAAAACGAGCGGATAGTTGACTGCTGTAACCGCGTATCCGCTAACCTCGTTATATGGATGTGGGCGGTGAAGAGAAGCTAGTAAATACGTCAATTTTTCCGAGTCATCTAAATTATTATTTTTATCGATCGAGATTTCAAAGAGGCTCCAGAAACTTGGCCAATCGCTAGATTTTCCGCTGAAGTTAGGGAGATTACAGATTGGAAGCCTAATCGAATTTGAATGTGCGACGGTCATGTTGGACGAGCTTTCGTTGTAGGAAGTACTTTTGAATTCCCCGAGATTTGCTTCCAATTCACAACTTAAATCCCTAGCTAATTCTATTAAGGCGATGAATCCGTTCTCGTCCTCTGCATAACTATTGTAATCTTTTAACATCTCTTCTCTCCTTTCTAGCGATTCTAAACTTATAAGCTTTGCCCACTCCGTATTAATCTGTTCTAGTACCTCAACTGCCTTTGAAAGTTTCAATTGATATCCTTTTAAATTTGTCGCGTTTTCCTGGGAAATTCCATTATTTAACAAATCCCTAACTGTATTTATGTAGCTTATTGTTCGTTTCTTGAGTGGTCCAAGTCTCATTTTTAAAGGTCCGGCAAAGATTCGAGTACTCATTTTTCAATAGCAGCCTAGGTAATTCAAGCTCTGCTAATACAAGAAATTTCTGATGTGTTCAAAAAGCTCGTAAACAATTGTATTATTTGAAGTGTATTTCGAATGAATTAAACAATGGTTTCTTTATTTTTAATCTCAACAAGTTAGGTAGTTGTTTAAAATACTGATTTGATTATAAGAATTCAAAATTTTTTAAAATAATTTGTTTATTATTATTTGTTGTTGTTTGTACTGTAATTGGTTTGTTTATTGTTTGTTGCGGTTCAGGGAGTGTTTTGAAGACGAATTTCCACTTGTAGTTTTGGCTTGGGCCTTGTGTTGAAAGAATAAACAAGTGCAATTGGTTTCCGGAATGTCGGAGCTGGGCCGATCCAGAATTTGCTTTAGCACTGTTTTGTTGAGTTCTGAAGTTGTAGAAAATTCGCCTCTCCCGGAGCACCACTTTTTTGTTGGTGGTTCCTCGTCAGAGCTAGTGGCTGACAAATCCAATTCCTCCAATAAAGTATTTTTAGAAATAAGTTGTTTATTATTTGGAGCAGAAACGTAGCTGGTAGATTTATTTGTCGTTTTAGAAGAGTATTTGTTTGTGCTGGTTGAATTTGAGCTTGAAGAAGCGCCAGCAGTAACTGTTGACAAATTTTTAATTGTTGAAGTTTTTGTTGTTTTAATTGTATTGCAGTAGAGGCAATCACAACCCGGTTTGTCAACGTGTTGTTTTTTTGCAGCCAAAATAATTTGTTGGACCACAGCGGGGTCGAGTTGATCGGACACTGAAATTAAAATATTGAGTTGCCTCTCCCGGAGCACCACTTTTTTGTCAAGTAAAAGTTAAAACCTACTTTTATCGACAAAAGAATAAAAAATAAATAATAAATATTTATTTTAAAGAAATAAAATACAATCTGAAAATAAAAATATTTTTAAAAGGATTTTAAAGAACGTCTTGGCGTTCGGGAAAAATGAACAATTAGATGTTATGTGTGGATATTTGCCTATTGTTTATATAGGGCCCCATCCGCGATATAGTTAAAGAAAGAATGTGAAAAATAGTATGGAAAGTAAAGAAAAAGATATGTTTCTCTAACTATATCCGGTGGATTGAGAGGTCAAAGTGTTTGCCTATGGGAAAGAAAATGCATGGAAATTTCTGTCCATGACAGATAAAAATATAAAATTTAATAAATTATTTATAATTTAATTATTCGTGTATTTTTACACGACAAAGTCTCAAATCTTATGTCCTAAACTAATAAGGCAGATTTGAACTTTATCGCTTTAGGAGGACATGTTATATTCTGTTTCTTTAAGTCTCAAATCTTATGTCCTAAACTAAGGCAGATTTGAACTTTATCGCTTTAGGAGGACATGTTATATTCTGTTTCTTTAAGTCTCAAATCTTATGTCCTAAACTAATAAGGCAGATTTGAACTTTATCGCTTTAGGAGGACATGTTATATTCTGTTTCTTTAAGTCTCAAATCTTATGTCCTAAACTAATAAGGCAGATTTGAACTTTATCGCTTTAGGAGGACATGTTATATTCTGTTTCTTTAAGTCTCAAATCTTATGTCCTAAACTAATAAGGCAGATTTGAACTTTATCGCTTTAGGAGGACATGTTATATTCTGTTTCTTTAAGTCTCAAATCTTATGTCCTAAACTAATAAGGCAGATTTGAACTTTATCGCTTTAGGAGGACATGTTATATTCTGTTTCTTTAAGTCTCAAATCTTATGTCCTAAACTAATAAGGCAGATTTGAACTTTATCGCTTTAGGAGGACATGTTATATTCTGTTTCTTTAAGTCTCAAATCTTATGTCCTAAACTAATAAGGCAGATTTGAACTTTATCGCTTTAGGAGGACATGTTATATTCTGTTTCTTTAAGTCTCAAATCTTATGTCCTAAACTAATAAGGCAGATTTGAACTTTATCGCTTTAGGAGGACATGTTATATTCTGTTTCTTTAAGTCTCAAATCTTATGTCCTAAACTAATAAGGCAGATTTGAACTTTATCGCTTTAGGAGGACATGTTATACTCTGTTTCTTTAAGTCTCAAATCTTATGTCCTAAACTAATAAGGCAGATTTGAACATTATCGCTTTAGGAGGACATGTTATATTCTGTTTCTTTTAGTCTCAAATCTTATGTCCTAAACTAATAAGGCAGATTTGAACTTTATCGCTTTAGGAGGACATGTTATATTCTGTTTCTTTAAGTCTCAAATCTTATGTCCTAAACTAAGGCAGATTTGAACTTTATCGCTTTAGGAGGACATGTTATATTCTGTTTCTTTAAGTCTCAAATCTTATGTCCTAAACTAAGGCAGATTTGAACTTTATCGCTTTAGGAGGACATGTTATATTCTGTTTCTTTAAGTCTCAAATCTTATGTCCTAAACTAAGGCAGATTTGAACTTTATCGCTTTAGGAGGACATGTTATATTCTGTTTCTTTAAGTCTCAAATCTTATGTCCTAAACTAAGGCAGATTTGAACTTTATCGCTTTAGGAGGACATGTTATATTCTGTTTCTTTAAGTCTCAAATCTTATGTCCTAAACTAATAAGGCAGATTTGAACTTTATCGCTTTAGGAGGACATGTTATATTCTGTTTCTTTAAGTCTCAAATCTTATGTCCTAAACTAATAAGGCAGATTTGAACTTTATCGCTTTAGGAGGACATGTTATATTCTGTTTCTTTAAGTCTCAAATCTTATGTCCTAAACTAATAAGGCAGATTTGAACTTTATCGCTTTAGGAGGACATGTTATACTCTGTTTCTTTAAGTCTCAAATCTTATGTCCTAAACTAATAAGGCAGATTTGAACATTATCGCTTTAGGAGGACATGTTATATTCTGTTTCTTTTAGTCTCAAATCTTATGTCCTAAACTAATAAGGCAGATTTGAACTTTATCGCTTTAGGAGGACATGTTATATTCTGTTTCTTTAAGTCTCAAATCTTATGTCCTAAACTAAGGCAGATTTGAACTTTATCGCTTTAGGAGGACATGTTATATTCTGTTTCTTTAAGTCTCAAATCTTATGTCCTAAACTAAGGCAGATTTGAACTTTATCGCTTTAGGAGGACATGTTATATTCTGTTTCTTTAAGTCTCAAATCTTATGTCCTAAACTAAGGCAGATTTGAACTTTATCGCTTTAGGAGGACATGTTATATTCTGTTTCTTTAAGTCTCAAATCTTATGTCCTAAACTAAGGCAGATTTGAACTTTATCGCTTTAGGAGGACATGTTATATTCTGTTTCTTTAAGTCTCAAATCTTATGTCCTAAACTAATAAGGCAGATTTGAACTTTATCGCTTTAGGAGGACATGTTATATTCTGTTTCTTTAAGTCTCAAATCTTATGTCCTAAACTAATAAGGCAGATTTGAACTTTATCGCTTTAGGAGGACATGTTATATTCTGTTTCTTTAAGTCTCAAATCTTATGTCCTAAACTAATAAGGCAGATTTGAACTTTATCGCTTTAGGAGGACATGTTATACTCTGTTTCTTTAAGTCTCAAATCTTATGTCCTAAACTAATAAGGCAGATTTGAACATTATCGCTTTAGGAGGACATGTTATATTCTGTTTCTTTTAGTCTCAAATCTTATGTCCTAAACTAATAAGGCAGATTTGAACTTTATCGCTTTAGGAGGACATGTTATATTCTGTTTCTTTAAGTCTCAAATCTTATGTCCTAAACTAAGGCAGATTTGAACTTTATCGCTTTAGGAGGACATGTTATATTCTGTTTCTTTAAGTCTCAAATCTTATGTCCTAAACTAAGGCAGATTTGAACTTTATCGCTTTAGGAGGACATGTTATATTCTGTTTCTTTAAGTCTCAAATCTTATGTCCTAAACTAAGGCAGATTTGAACATTATCGCTTTAGGAGGACATGTTATATTCTGTTTCTTTAAGTCTCAAATCTTATGTCCTAAACTAATAAGGCAGATTTGAACTTTATCGCTTTAGAAGGACATGTTATATTCTGTTTCTTTAAGTCTCAAATATTATGTCCTAAACTAATAAGGCAGATTTGAACTTTATCGCTTTAGGAGGACATGTTATATTCTGTTTCTTTAAGTCTCAAATCTTTTGTCCTAAACTAATAAGGCAGATTTGAACTTTATCGCTTTAGGAGGACATGTTATATTCTGTTTCTTTAAGTCTCAAATCTTATGTCCTAAACTAAGGCAGATTTGAACTTTATCGCTTTAGGAGGACATGTTATATTCTGTTTCTTTAAGTCTCAAATCTTATGTCCTAAACTAATAAGGCAGATTTGAACTTTATCGCTTTAGGAGGACATGTTATATTCTGTTTCTTTAAGTCTCAAATCTTATGTCCTAAACTAATAAGGCAGATTTGAACTTTATCGCTTTAGGAGGACATGTTATATTCTGTTTCTTTAAGTCTCAAATCTTATGTCCTAAACTAATAAGGCAGATTTGAACTTTATCGCTTTAGGAGGACATGTTATACTCTGTTTCTTTAAGTCTCAAATCTTATGTCCTAAACTAATAAGGCAGATTTGAACATTATCGCTTTAGGAGGACATGTTATATTCTGTTTCTTTTAGTCTCAAATCTTATGTCCTAAACTAATAAGGCAGATTTGAACTTTATCGCTTTAGGAGGACATGTTATATTCTGTTTCTTTAAGTCTCAAATCTTATGTCCTAAACTAAGGCAGATTTGAACTTTATCGCTTTAGGAGGACATGTTATATTCTGTTTCTTTAAGTCTCAAATCTTATGTCCTAAACTAAGGCAGATTTGAACTTTATCGCTTTAGGAGGACATGTTATATTCTGTTTCTTTAAGTCTCAAATCTTATGTCCTAAACTAAGGCAGATTTGAACTTTATCGCTTTAGGAGGACATGTTATATTCTGTTTCTTTAAGTCTCAAATCTTATGTCCTAAACTAAGGCAGATTTGAACTTTATCGCTTTAGGAGGACATGTTATATTCTGTTTCTTTAAGTCTCAAATCTTATGTCCTAAACTAATAAGGCAGATTTGAACTTTATCGCTTTAGGAGGACATGTTATATTCTGTTTCTTTAAGTCTCAAATCTTATGTCCTAAACTAATAAGGCAGATTTGAACTTTATCGCTTTAGGAGGACATGTTATATTCTGTTTCTTTAAGTCTCAAATCTTATGTCCTAAACTAATAAGGCAGATTTGAACTTTATCGCTTTAGGAGGACATGTTATACTCTGTTTCTTTAAGTCTCAAATCTTATGTCCTAAACTAATAAGGCAGATTTGAACATTATCGCTTTAGGAGGACATGTTATATTCTGTTTCTTTTAGTCTCAAATCTTATGTCCTAAACTAATAAGGCAGATTTGAACTTTATCGCTTTAGGAGGACATGTTATATTCTGTTTCTTTAAGTCTCAAATCTTATGTCCTAAACTAAGGCAGATTTGAACTTTATCGCTTTAGGAGGACATGTTATATTCTGTTTCTTTAAGTCTCAAATCTTATGTCCTAAACTAAGGCAGATTTGAACTTTATCGCTTTAGGAGGACATGTTATATTCTGTTTCTTTAAGTCTCAAATCTTATGTCCTAAACTAAGGCAGATTTGAACATTATCGCTTTAGGAGGACATGTTATATTCTGTTTCTTTAAGTCTCAAATCTTATGTCCTAAACTAATAAGGCAGATTTGAACTTTATCGCTTTAGGAGGACATGTTATATTCTGTTTCTTTAAGTCTCAAATATTATGTCCTAAACTAATAAGGCAGATTTGAACTTTATCGCTTTAGGAGGACATGTTATATTCTGTTTCTTTAAGTCTCAAATCTTTTGTCCTAAACTAATAAGGCAGATTTGAACTTTATCGCTTTAGGAGGACATGTTATATTCTGTTTCTTTAAGTCTCAAATCTTATGTCCTAAACTAAGGCAGATTTGAACTTTATCGCTTTAGGAGGACATGTTATATTCTGTTTCTTTAAGTCTCAAATCTTATGTCCTAAACTAATAAGGCAGATTTGAACTTTATCGCTTTAGGAGGACATGTTATATTCTGTTTCTTTAAGTCTCAAATCTTATGTCCTAAACTAATAAGGCAGATTTGAACTTTATCGCTTTAGGAGGACATGTTATATTCTGTTTCTTTAAGTCTCAAATCTTATGTCCTAAACTAATAAGGCAGATTTGAACTTTATCGCTTTAGGAGGACATGTTATATTCTGTTTCTTTAAGTCTCAAATCTTATGTCCTAAACTAATAAGGCAGATTTGAACTTTATCGCTTTAGGAGGACATGTTATATTCTGTTTCTTTAAGTCTCAAATCTTATGTCCTAAACTAATAAGGCAGATTTGAACTTTATCGCTTTAGGAGGACATGTTATATTCTGTTTCTTTAAGTCTCAAATCTTATGTCCTAAACTAATAAGGCAGATTTGAACTTTATCGCTTTAGGAGGACATGTTATATTCTGTTTCTTTAAGTCTCAAATCTTATGTCCTAAACTAATAAGGCAGATTTGAACTTTATCGCTTTAGGAGGACATGTTATATTCTGTTTCTTTAAGTCTCAAATCTTATGTCCTAAACTAATAAGGCAGATTTGAACATTATCGCTTTAGGAGGACATGTTATATTCTGTTTCTTTAAGTCTCAAATCTTATGTCCTAAACTAATAAGGCAGATTTGAACTTTATCGCTTTAGGAGGACATGTTATATTCTGTTTCTTTAAGTCTCAAATCTTATGTCCTAAACTAAGGCAGATTTGAACTTTATCGCTTTAGGAGGACATGTTATATTCTGTTTATTTAAGTCTCAAATCTTATGTCCTAAACTAAGGCAGATTTGAACATTATCGCTTTAGGAGGACATGTTATATTCTGTTTCTTTAAGTCTCAAATCTTATGTCCTAAACTAATAAGGCAGATTTGAACTTTATCGCTTTAGGAGGACATGTTATATTCTGTTTCTTTAAGTCTCAAATCTTATGTCCTAAACTAATAAGGCAGATTTGAACTTTATCGCTTTAGGAGGACATGTTATATTCTGTTTCTTTAAGTCTCAAATCTTATGTCCTAAACTAATAAGGCAGATTTGAACTTTATCGCTTTAGGAGGACATGTTATATTCTGTTTCTTTAAGTCTCAAATCTTATGTCCTAAACTAATAAGGCAGATTTGAACTTTATCGCTTTAGGAGGACATGTTATATTCTGTTTCTTTAAGTCTCAAATCTTATGTCCTAAACTAATAAGGCAGATTTGAACTTTATCGCTTTAGGAGGACATGTTATATTCTGTTTCTTTAAGTCTCAAATCTTATGTCCTAAACTAATAAGGCAGATTTGAACTTTATCGCTTTAGGAGGACATGTTATATTCTGTTTCTTTAAGTCTCAAATCTTATGTCCTAAACTAATAAGGCAGATTTGAACTTTATCGCTTTAGGAGGACATGTTATATTCTGTTTCTTTAAGTCTCAAATCTTATGTCCTAAACTAATAAGGCAGATTTGAACTTTATCGCTTTAGGAGGACATGTTATATTCTGTTTCTTTAAGTCTCAAATCTTATGTCCTAAACTAATAAGGCAGATTTGAACTTTATCGCTTTAGGAGGACATGTTATATTCTGTTTCTTTAAGTCTCAAATCTTATGTCCTAAACTAATAAGGCAGATTTGAACTTTATCGCTTTAGGAGGACATGTTATATTCTGTTTCTTTAAGTCTCAAATCTTATGTCCTAAACTAATAAGGCAGATTTGAACTTTATCGCTTTAGGAGGACATGTTATATTCTGTTTCTTTAAGTCTCAAATCTTATGTCCTAAACTAATAAGGCAGATTTGAACTTTATCGCTTTAGGAGGACATGTTATATTCTGTTTCTTTAAGTCTCAAATCTTATGTCCTAAACTAATAAGGCAGATTTGAACTTTATCGCTTTAGGAGGACATGTTATATTCTGTTTCTTTAAGTCTCAAATCTTATGTCCTAAACTAATAAGGCAGATTTGAACTTTATCGCTTTAGGAGGAAATGTTATATTCTGTTTCTTTAAGTCTCAAATCTTATGTCCTAAACTAATAAGGCAGATTTGAACTTTATCGCTTTAGGAGGACATGTTATATTCTGTTTCTTTAAGTCTCAAATCTTATGTCCTAAACTAAGGCAGATTTGAACTTTATCGCTTTAGGAGGACATGTTATATTCTGTTTCTTTAAGTCTCAAATCTTATGTCCTAAACTAATAAGGCAGATTTGAACATTATCGCTTTAGGAGGACATGTTATATTCTGTTTCTTTAAGTCTCAAATCTTATGTCCTAAACTAATAAGGCAGATTTGAACTTTATCGCTTTAGGAGGACATGTTATATTCTGTTTCTTTAAGTCTCAAATCTTATGTCCTAAACTAAGGCAGATTTGAACTTTATCGCTTTAGGAGGACATGTTATATTCTGTTTATTTAAGTCTCAAATCTTATGTCCTAAACTAAGGCAGATTTGAACATTATCGCTTTAGGAGGACATGTTATATTCTGTTTCTTTAAGTCTCAAATCTTATGTCCTAAACTAATAAGGCAGATTTGAACTTTATCGCTTTAGGAGGACATGTTATATTCTGTTTCTTTAAGTCTCAAATCTTATGTCCTAAACTAAGGCAGATTTGAACTTTATCGCTTTAGGAGGACATGTTATATTCTGTTTCTTTAAGTCTCAAATCTTATGTCCTAAACTAAGGCAGATTTGAACTTTATCGCTTTAGGAGGACATGTTATATTCTGTTTCTTTAAGTCTCAAATCTTATGTCCTAAACTAATAAGGCAGATTTGAACTTTATCGCTTTAGGAGGACATGTTATATTCTGTTTCTTTAAGTCTCAAATCTTATGTCCTAAACTAATAAGGCAGATTTGAACTTTATCGCTTTAGGAGGACATGTTATATTCTGTTTCTTTAAGTCTCAAATCTTATGTCCTAAACTAATAAGGCAGATTTGAACTTTTTCGCTTTAGGAGGACATGTTATATTCTGTTTCTTTAAGTCTCAAATCTTATGTCCTAAACTAATAAGGCAGATTTGAACTTTATCGCTTTAGGAGGACATGTTATATTCTGTTTCTTTAAGTCTCAAATCTTATGTCCTAAACTAATAAGGCAGATTTGAACTTTATCGCTTTAGGAGGACATGTTATATTCTGTTTCTTTAAGTCTCAAATCTTATGTCATAAACTAATAAGGCAGATTTGAACTTTATCGCTTTAGGAGGATATGTTATATTCTGTTTCTTTAAGTCTCAAATCTTATGTCCTAAACTATGGCAGATTTGAACTTTATCGCTTTAGGAGGACATGTTATATTCTGTTTCTTTAAGTCTCAAATCTTATGTCCTAAACTAAGGCAGATTTGAACTTTATCGCTTTAGGAGGACATGTTATATTCTGTTTCTTTAAGTCTCAAATCTTATGTCCTAAACTAATAAGGCAGATTTGAACTTTATCGCTTTAGGAGGACATGTTATATTCTGTTTCTTTAAGTCTCAAATCTTATGTCCTAAACTAATAAGGCAGATTTGAACTTTATCGCTTTAGGAGGACATGTTATATTCTGTTTCTTTAAGTCTCAAATCTTATGTCCTAAACTAATAAGGCAGATTTGAACTTTATCGCTTTAGGAGGACATGTTATATTCTGTTTCTTTAAGTCTCAAATCTTATGTCCTAAACTAATAAGGCAGATTTGAACTTTATCGCTTTAGGAGGACATGTTATATTCTGTTTCTTTAAGTCTCAAATCTTATGTCCTAAACTAAGGCAGATTTGAACATTATCGCTTTAGGAGGACATGTTATATTCTGTTTCTTTAAGTCTCAAATCTTATGTCCTAAACTAATAAGGCAGATTTGAACTTTATCGCTTTAGGAGGACATGTTATATTCTGTTTCTTTAAGTCTCAAATCTTATGTCCTAAACTAAGGCAGATTTGAACTTTATCGATTTAGGAGGACATGTTATATTCTGTTTCTTTAAGTCTCAAATCTTATGTCCTAAACTAATAAGGCAGATTTGAACTTTATCGCTTTAGGAGGACATGTTATATTCTGTTTCTTTAAGTCTCAAATCTTATGTCCTAAACTAATAAGGCAGATTTGAACTTTATCGCTTTAGGAGGACATGTTATATTTTGTTTCTTTAAGTCTCAAATCTTATGTCCTAAACTAATAAGGCAGATTTGAACTTTATCGCTTTAGGAGGACATGTTATATTCTGTTTCTTTAAGTCTCAAATCTTATGTCCTAAACTAATAAGGCAGATTTGAACTTTATCGCTTTAGGAGGACATGTTATATTCTGTTTCTTTAAGTCTCAAATCTTATGTCCTAAACTAATAAGGCAGATTTGAACTTTATCGCTTTAGGAGGACATGTTATATTCTGTTTCTTTAAGTCTCAAATCTTATGTCCTAAACTAATAAGGCAGATTTGAACTTTATCGCTTTAGGAGGACATGTTATATTCTGTTTCTTTAAGTCTCAAATCTTATGTCCTAAACTAATAAGGCAGATTTGAACTTTATCGCTTTAGGAGGAAATGTTATATTCTGTTTCTTTAAGTCTCAAATCTTATGTCCTAAACTAATAAGGCAGATTTGAACTTTATCGCTTTAGGAGGACATGTTATATTCTGTTTCTTTAAGTCTCAAATCTTATGTCCTAAACTAAGGCAGATTTGAACTTTATCGCTTTAGGAGGACATGTTATATTCTGTTTCTTTAAGTCTCAAATCTTATGTCCTAAACTAAGGCAGATTTGAACTTTATCGCTTTAGGAGGACATGTTATATTCTGTTTCTTTAAGTCTCAAATCTTATGTCCTAAACTAATAAGGCAGATTTGAACTTTATCGCTTTAGGAGGACATGTTATATTCTGTTTCTTTAAGTCTCAAATCTTATGTCCTAAACTAATAAGGCAGATTTGAACTTTATCGCTTTAGGAGGACATGTTATATTCTGTTTCTTTAAGTCTCAAATCTTATGTCCTAAACTAATAAGGCAGATTTGAACTTTATCGCTTTAGGAGGACATGTTATATTCTGTTTCTTTAAGTCTCAAATCTTATGTCCTAAACTAATAAGGCAGATTTGAACTTTATCGCTTTAGGAGGACATGTTATATTCTGTTTCTTTAAGTCTCAAATCTTATGTCCTAAACTAAGGCAGATTTGAACTTTATCGCTTTAGGAGGACATGTTATATTCTGTTTCTTTAAGTCTCAAATCTTATGTCCTAAACTAAGGCAGATTTGAACTTTATCGCTTTAGGAGGACATGTTATATTCTGTTTCTTTAAGTCTCAAATCTTATGTCCTAAACTAATAAGGCAGATTTGAACTTTATCGCTTTAGGAGGACATGTTATATTCTGTTTCTTTAAGTCTCAAATCTTATGTCATAAACTAATAAGGCAGATTTGAACTTTATCGCTTTAGGAGGACATGTTATATTCTGTTTCTTTAAGTCTCAAATCTTATGTCCTAAACTAAGGCAGATTTGAACTTTATCGCCTTAGGAGGACATGTTATATTCTGTTTCTTTAAGTCTCAAATCTTATGTCATAAACTAATAAGGCAGATTTGAACTTTATCGCTTTAGGAGGACATGTTATATTCTGTTTCTTTAAGTCTCAAATCTTATGTCATAAACTAATAAGGCAGATTTGAACTTTATCGCTTTAGGAGGACATGTTATATTCTGTTTCTTTAAGTCTCAAATCTTATGTCCTAAACTAAGGCAGATTTGAACTTTATCGCTTTAGGAGGACATGTTATATTCTGTTTCTTTAAGTCTCAAATCTTATGTCATAAACTAATAAGGCAGACTTGAACTTTATCGCTTTAGGAGGACATGTTATATTCTGTTTCTTTAAGTCTCAAATCTTATGTCCTAAACTAAGGCAGATTTGAACTTTATCGCTTTAGGAGGACATGTTATATTCTGTTTCTTTAAGTCTCAAATCTTATGTCCTAAACTAAGGCAGATTTGAACTTTATCGCTTTAGGAGGACATGTTATATTCTGTTTCTTTAAGTCTCAAATCTTATGTCCTAAACTAATAAGGCAGATTTGAACTTTATCGCTTTAGGAGGACATGTTATATTCTGTTTCTTTAAGTCTCAAATCTTATGTCCTAAACTAATAAGGCAGATTTGAACTTTATCGCTTTAGGAGGACATGTTATATTCTGTTTCTTTAAGACTCAAATCTTATGTCCTAAACTAATAAGGCAGATTTGAACTTTATCGCTTTAGGAGGACATGTTATATTCTGTTTCTTTAAGTCTCAAATCTTATGTCCTAAACTAATAAGGCAGATTTGAACTTTATCGCTTTAGGAGGACATGTTATATTCTGTTTCTTTAAGTCTCAAATCTTATGTCCTAAACTAATAAGGCAGATTTGAACTTTATCGCTTTAGGAGGACATGTTATATTCTGTTTCTTTAAGTCTCAAATCTTATGTCCTAAACTAATAAGGCAGATTTGAACTTTATCGCTTTAGGAGGACATGTTATATTCTGTTTCTTTAAGTCTCAAATCTTATGTCCTAAACTAAGGCAGATTTGAACTTTATCGCTTTAGGAGGACATGTTATATTCTGTTTCTTTAAGTCTCAAATCTTATGTCCTAAACTAAGGCAGATTTGAACTTTATCGCTTTAGGAGGACATGTTATATTCTGTTTCTTTAAGTCTCAAATCTTATGTCCTAAACTAATAAGGCAGATTTGAACTTTATCGCTTTAGGAGGACATGTTATATTCTGTTTCTTTAAGTCTCAAATCTTATGTCATAAACTAATAAGGCAGATTTGAACTTTATCGCTTTAGGAGGACATGTTATATTCTGTTTCTTTAAGTCTCAAATCTTATGTCATAAACTAATAAGGCAGATTTGAACTTTATCGCTTTAGGAGGACATGTTATATTTCTGTTTCTTTAAGTCTCAAATCTTATGTCCTAAACTAAGGCAGATTTGAACTTTATCGCTTTAGGAGGACATGTTATATTCTGTTTCTTTAAGTCTCAAATCTTATGTCATAAACTAATAAGGCAGACTTGAACTTTATCGCTTTAGGAGGACATGTTATATTCTGTTTCTTTAAGTCTCAAATCTTATGTCCTAAACTAAGGCAGATTTGAACTTTATCGCTTTAGGAGGACATGTTATATTCTGTTTCTTTAAGTCTCAAATCTTATGTCCTAAACTAAGGCAGATTTGAACTTTATCGCTTTAGGAGGACATGTTATATTCTGTTTCTTTAAGTCTCAAATCTTATGTCCTAAACTAATAAGGCAGATTTGAACTTTATCGCTTTAGGAGGACATGTTATATTCTGTTTCTTTAAGTCTCAAATCTTATGTCCTAAACTAATAAGGCAGATTTGAACTTTATCGCTTTAGGAGGACATGTTATATTCTGTTTCTTTAAGACTCAAATCTTATGTCCTAAACTAATAAGGCAGATTTGAACTTTATCGCTTTAGGAGGACATGTTATATTCTGTTTCTTTAAGTCTCAAATCTTATGTCCTAAACTAAGGCAGATTTGAACTTTATCGCTTTAGGAGGACATGTTATATTCTGTTTCTTTAAGTCTCAAATCTTATGTCCTAAACTAAGGCAGATTTGAACTTTATCGATTTAGGAGGACATGTTATATTCTGTTTCTTTAAGTCTCAAATCTTATGTCCTAAACTAATAAGGCAGATTTGAACTTTATCGCTTTAGGAGGACATGTTATATTCTGTTTCTTTAAGTCTCAAATCTTATGTCCTAAACTAATAAGGCATATTTGAACTTTATCGATTTAGGAGGACATGTTATATTCTGTTTCTTTAAGTCTCAAATCTTTTGTCCTAAACTAATAAGGCAGATTTGAACTTTATCGCTTTAGGAGGACATGTTATATTCTGTTTCTTTAAGTCTCAAATCTTATGTCCTAAACTAATAAGGCAGATTTGAACTTTATCGCTTTAGGAGGACATGTTATATTCTGTTTCTTTAAGTCTCAAATCTTATGTCCTAAACTAATAAGGCAGATTTGAACTTTATCGCTTTAGGAGGACATGTTATATTCTGTTTCTTTAAGTCTCAAATCTTATGTCCTAAACTAAGGCAGATTTGAACTTTATCGCTTTAGGAGGACATGTTATATTCTGTTTCTTTAAGTCTCAAATCTTATGTCCTAAACTAAGGCAGATTTGAACTTTATCGCTTTAGGAGGACATGTTATATTCTGTTTCTTTAAGTCTCAAATCTTATGTCCTAAACTAATAAGGCAGATTTGAACTTTATCGCTTTAGGAGGACATGTTATATTCTGTTTCTTTAAGTCTCAAATCTTATGTCATAAACTAATAAGGCAGATTTGAACTTTATCGCTTTAGGAGGACATGTTATATTCTGTTTCTTTAAGTCTCAAATCTTATGTCATAAACTAATAAGGCAGATTTGAACTTTATCGCTTTAGGAGGACATGTTATATTCTGTTTCTTTAAGTCTCAAATCTTATGTCCTAAACTAAGGCAGATTTGAACTTTATCGCTTTAGGAGGACATGTTATATTCTGTTTCTTTAAGTCTCAAATCTTATGTCCTAAACTAATAAGGCAGACTTGAACTTTATCGCTTTAGGAGGACATGTTATATTCTGTTTCTTTAAGTCTCAAATCTTATGTCCTAAACTAAGGCAGATTTGAACTTTATCGCTTTAGGAGGAACATGTTATATTCTGTTTCTTTAAGTCTCAAATCTTATGTCCTAAACTAAGGCAGATTTGAACTTTATCGCTTTAGGAGGACATGTTATATTCTGTTTCTTTAAGTCTCAAATCTTATGTCCTAAACTAATAAGGCAGATTTGAACTTTATCGCTTTAGGAGGACATGTTATATTCTGTTTCTTTAAGTCTCAAATCTTATGTCCTAAACTAATAAGGCAGATTTGAACTTTATCGCTTTAGGAGGACATGTTATATTCTGTTTCTTTAAGTCTCAAATCTTATGTCCTAAACTAATAAGGCAGATTTGAACTTTATCGCTTTAGAGGACATGTTATATTCTGTTTCTTTAAGTCTCAAATCTTATGTCCTAAAATAAGGCAGATTTGAACTTTATCGCTTTAGGAGGACATGTTATATTCTGTTTCTTTAAGTCTCAAATCTTATGTCCTAAACTAATAAGGCAGATTTGAACTTTATCGCTTTAGGAGGACATGTTATATTCTGTTTCTTTAAGTCTCAAATCTTATGTCCTAAACTAATAAGGCAGATTTGAACTTTATCGCTTTAGGAGGACATGTTATATTCTGTTTCTTTAAGTCTCAAATCTTATGTCCCTAAACTAATAAGGCATATTTGAACTTTATCGCTTTAGGAGGACATGTTATATTCTGTTTCTTTAAGTCTCAAATCTTTTGTCCTAAACTAATAAGGCAGATTTGAACTTTATCGCTTTAGGAGGACATGTTATATTCTGTTTCTTTAAGTCTCAAATCTTATGTCCTAAACTAATAAGGCAGATTTGAACTTTTATCGCTTTAGGAGGACATGTTATATTCTGTTTCTTTAAGTCTCAAATCTTATGTCCTAAACTAATAAGGCAGATTTGAACTTTATCGCTTTAGGAGGACATGTTATATTCTGTTTCTTTAAGTCTCAAATCTTATGTCCTAAACTAATAAGGCAGATTTGAACTTTATCGCTTTAGGAGGACATGTTTATATTCTGTTTTCTTTAAGTCTCAAATCTTATGTCCTAAACTAATAAGGCAGATTTGAACTTTATCGCTTTAGGAGACATGTTATATTCTGTTTCTTTAAGTCTCAAATCTTATGTCCTAAACTAATAAGGCATATTTGAACTTTATCGATTTAGGAGGACATGTTATATTCTGTTTCTTTAAGTCTCAAATCTTTTGTCCTAAACTAATAAGGCAGATTTGAACTTTATCGCTTTAGGAGGACATGTTTATATCTTTTCTTTAAAGTCTCAAATCTTATGTCCTAAACTAATAAGGCAGATTTGAACTTTATCGCTTTAGGGAGGACATGTTATATTCTGTTTCTTTAAGTCTCAAATCTTATGTCCTAAACTAATAAGGCAGATTTGAACTTTATCGCTTTAGGAGGACATGTTATATTCTGTTTCTTTAAGTCTCAAATCTTATGTCCTAAACTAATAAGGCAGATTTGAACTTTATC
>CAVMJV010000417.1:0-43742 GCA_963681835.1 Meloidogyne enterolobii
GTCCTGGGACAAGCTCTTGGGACAAGGTCCTGGGACAAGCTCTCGGGACAAGGTCCTGGGACAAGCTCTCGGGACAAAATCCTGGGACAAGCTCTTGGGACAAGGTCCTGGGAGAAGGTCCTGGGACAAGCTCTTGGGACAAGGTCCTGGGACAAGCTCTTGGGACAAGGTCCTGGGACAAGCTCTTGGGACAAGGTCCTGGGACAAGCTCTTGGGACAAGGTCCTGTGACTAGGTCCTGGGACAAGCCTGGGACAAGGTCCTGGGACAAGGTCCTGGGACAAGCTCTTGGGACAAGGTCCTGGGACAAGCTCTCGGGACAAAATCCTGGGACAAGCTCTTGGGACAAGGTCCTGGGAGAAGGTCCTGGGACAAGCTCTTGGGACAAGGTCCTGGGACAAGCTCTTGGGACAAGGTCCTGGGACAAGCTCTTGGGACAAGGTCCTGGGACAAGCTCTTGGGACAAGGTCCTGGGACAAGCTCTTGGGACAAGGTCCTGTGACAAGGTCCTGGGACAAGCTCTTGGGACAAGGTCCTGGGACAAGCTCTTGGGACAAGGTCCTGGGACAAGCTCTTGGGACAAGGTCCTGTGACAAGCTCTTGGGACAAGGTCCTGGGACAAGCTCTTGGGACAAGGTCCTGGGACAAGGTCCTTGGACAAGCTCTATGGGTCCTTGGACAAGCTCTCTATAAGCTCTATGGACAATGTCCTTGGACAAGCTCTATGGACAAGGTCCTTGGACAAGCTCTATGGACAAGGTCCTTGGACAAGCTCTATGGACAAGGTCCTTGGACAAAGTCCTTGGACAAGCTCTATGGACAAGGTCCTTGGACAAGCTCTATCGACAAGGTCCTTGGACAAGCTCTATGGACAAGGTCCTTGGACAAGCTCTATGGACAAGGTCCTTGGACAAGCTCTATGGACAAGGTCCTTGGACAAGCTCTATGGACAAGGTCCTTGGACAAGCTCTATGGACAAGGTCCTTTGACAAGCTCTATGGACAAGGTCCTTGGACAAGCTCTATGGACAAGGTCCTTGGAGCTCTATGGACAAGGTCCTTGGACAAGCTCTATGGACAAGGTCCTTGGACAAGCTCTATGGACAAGGTCCTTGGACAAGCTCTATGGACAAGGTCCTTGGACAAGCTCTATGGACAAGGTCCTTTGACAAGCTCTATGGACAAGGTCCTTGGACAAGCTCTATGGACAAGGTCCTTGGACAAGGTCCTTGGACAAGCTCTATGGACAAGGTCCTTGGACAAGCTCTATCGACAAGGTCCTTGGACAAGCTCTATGGACAAGGTCCTTGGACAAGCTCTATGGACAAGGTCCTTGGACAAGCTCTATGGACAAGGTCCTTGGACAAGCTCTATGGACAAGGTCCTTGGACAAGCTCTATGGACAAGGTCCTTTGACAAGCTCTATGGACAAGGTCCTTGGACAAGCTCTATGGACAAGGTCCTTGGAGCTCTATGGACAAGGTCCTTGGAGCTCTATGGACAAGGTCCTTGGACAAGCTCTATGGACAAGGTCCTTGGA
The DNA here is from genome assembly GCA_963681835.1 of Meloidogyne enterolobii. Taxonomy (NCBI): domain Eukaryota; kingdom Metazoa; phylum Nematoda; class Chromadorea; order Rhabditida; family Meloidogynidae; genus Meloidogyne; species Meloidogyne enterolobii. The sequence goes on from CAVMJV010000417.1 coordinate 1,539, forward strand.
CAAGTTCTATGGACAAGGTCCTTGTACAAGCCTATGGACAAGGTCCTTGGACAAGCTCTATGGACAAGGTCCTTGGACAAGCTCTATGGACAAGGTCCTTGGACAAGCTCTATGGACAAGGTCCTTGGACAAGCTCTATGTACAAGGTCCTTGGACAAGCTCTATGGACAAGGTCCTTGGACAAGCTCTATCGACAAGGTCCTTGGACAAGCTCTATGGACAAGGTCCTTGGACAAGCTCTATGGACAAGGTCCTTGGACAAGCTCTATGGACAAGGTCCATGGACAAGCTCTATGGACAAGGTTCTTGGACAAGCTCTATGGACAAGGTCCTTGGACAAGCTCTATGGACAAGGTCCTTGGACAAGCTCTATGGACAAGGTCCTGGGACAAGCTCTTGGGACAAGGTCCTGGGACAAGCTCTTGGGACAAGGTCCTGGGACAAGCTCTTGGGACAAGGTCCTGGGACAAGCTCTTGGGACAAGGTCCTGTGACAAGGTCCTGGGACAAGCTCTTGGGACAAGGTCCTGGGACAAGCTCTCGGGACAAGGTCCTGGGACAAGCTCTCGGGACAAAATCCTGGGACAAGCTCTTGGGACAAGGTCCTGGGAGAAGGTCCTGGGACAAGCTCTTGGGACAAGGTCCTGGGACAAGCTCTTGGGACAAGGTCCTGGGACAAGCTCTTGGGACAAGGTCCTGGGACAAGCTCTTGGGACAAGGTCCTGTGACCAGGTCCTGGGACAAGCCTGGGACAAGGTCCTGGGACAAGGTCCTGGGACAAGCTCTTGGGACAAGGTCCTGGGACAAGCTCTCGGGACAAAATCCTGGGACAAGCTCTTGGGACAAGGTCCTGGGAGAAGGTCCTGGGACAAGCTCTTGGGACAAGGTCCTGGGACAAGCTCTTGGGACAAGGTCCTGGGACAAGCTCTTGGGACAAGGTCCTGGGACAAGCTCTTGGGACAAGGTCCTGGGACAAGCTCTTGGGACAAGGTCCTGTGACAAGGTCCTGGGACAAGCTCTTGGGACAAGGTCCTGGGACAAGCTCTTGGGACAAGGTCCTGGGACAAGCTCTTGGGACAAGGTCCTGTGACAAGCTCTTGGGACAAGGTCCTGGGACAAGCTCTTGGGACAAGGTCCTGGGACAAGGTCCTTGGACAAGCTCTATGGGTCCTTGGACAAGCTCTCTATAAGCTCTATGGACAATGTCCTTGGACAAGCTCTATGGACAAGGTCCTTGGACAAGCTCTATGGACAAGGTCCTTGGACAAGCTCTATGGACAAGGTCCTTGGACAAAGTCCTTGGACAAGCTCTATGGACAAGGTCCTTGGACAAGCTCTATCGACAAGGTCCTTGGACAAGCTCTATGGACAAGGTCCTTGGACAAGCTCTATGGACAAGGTCCTTGGACAAGCTCTATGGACAAGGTCCTTGGACAAGCTCTATGGACAAGGTCCTTGGACAAGCTCTATGGACAAGGTCCTTTGACAAGCTCTATGGACAAGGTCCTTGGACAAGCTCTATGGACAAGGTCCTTGGAGCTCTATGGACAAGGTCCTTGGACAAGCTCTATGGACAAGGTCCTTGGACAAGCTCTATGGACAAGGTCCTTGGACAAGCTCTATGGACAAGGTCCTTGGACAAGCTCTATGGACAAGGTCCTTTGACAAGCTCTATGGACAAGGTCCTTGGACAAGCTCTATGGACAAGGTCCTTGGACAAGGTCCTTGGACAAGCTCTATGGACAAGGTCCTTGGACAAGCTCTATCGACAAGGTCCTTGGACAAGCTCTATGGACAAGGTCCTTGGACAAGCTCTATGGACAAGGTCCTTGGACAAGCTCTATGGACAAGGTCCTTGGACAAGCTCTATGGACAAGGTCCTTGGACAAGCTCTATGGACAAGGTCCTTTGACAAGCTCTATGGACAAGGTCCTTGGACAAGCTCTATGGACAAGGTCCTTGGAGCTCTATGGACAAGGTCCTTGGAGCTCTATGGACAAGGTCCTTGGACAAGCTCTATGGACAAGGTCCTTGGACAAGTTCTATGGACAAGGTCCTTGTACAAGCCTATGGACAAGGTCCTTGGACAAGCTCTATGGACAAGGTCCTTGGACAAGCTCTATGGACAAGGTCCTTGGACAAGCTCTATGGACAAGGTCCTTGGACAAGCCTATGTACAAGGTCCTTGGACAAGCTCTATGGACAAGGTCCTTGGACAAGCTCTATCGACAAGGTCCTTGGACAAGCTCTATGGACAAGGTCCTTGGACAAGCTCTATGGACAAGGTCCTTGGACAAGCTCTATGGACAAGGTCCATGGACAAGCTCTATGGACAAGGTTCTTGGACAAGCTCTATGGACAAGGTCCTTGGACAAGCTCTATGGACAAGGTCCTTGGACAAGCTCTATGGACAAGGTCCTGGGACAAGCTCTTGGGACAAGGTCCTGGGACAAGCTCTTGGGACAAGGTCCTGGGACAAGCTCTTGGGACAAGGTCCTGGGACAAGCTCTTGGGACAAGGTCCTGGGACAAGCTCTTGGGACAAGGTCCTGGGACAAGCTCTTGGGACAAGGTCCTGGGACAAGCTCTTGGGACAAGGTCCTGTGACAAGGTCCTGGGACAAGCTCTTGGGACAAGGTCCTGGGACAAGCTCTCGGGACAAGGTCCTGGGACAAGCTCTCGGGACAAAATCCTGGGACAAGCTCTTGGGACAAGGTCCTGGGAGAAGGTCCTGGGACAAGCTCTTGGGACAAGGTCCTGGGACAAGCTCTTGGGACAAGGTCCTGGGACAAGCTCTTGGGACAAGGTCCTGTGACTAGGTCCTGGGACAAGCCTGGGACAAGGTCCTGGGACAAGGTCCTGGGACAAGCTCTTGGGACAAGGTCCTGGGACAAGCTCTCGGGACAAAATCCTGGGACAAGCTCTTGGGACAAGGTCCTGGGAGAAGGTCCTGGGACAAGCTCTTGGGACAAGGTCCTGGGACAAGCTCTTGGGACAAGGTCCTGGGACAAGCTCTTGGGACAAGGTCCTGGGACAAGCTCTTGGGACAAGGTCCTGGGACAAGCTCTTGGGACAAGGTCCTGTGACAAGGTCCTGGGACAAGCTCTTGGGACAAGGTCCTGGGACAAGCTCTTGGGACAAGGTCCTGGGACAAGCTCTTGGGACAAGGTCCTGGGACAAGCTCTTGGGACAAGGTCCTGGGACAAGCTCTTGGGACAAGGTCCTGGGACAAGGTCCTTGGACAAGCTCTATGGGTCCTTGGACAAGCTCTCTATAAGCTCTATGGACAATGTCCTTGGACAAGCTCTATGGACAAGGTCCTTGGACAAGCTCTATGGACAAGGTCCTTGGACAAGCTCTATGGACAAGGTCCTTGGACAAAGTCCTTGGACAAGCTCTATGGACAAGGTCCTTGGACAAGCTCTATCGACAAGGTCCTTGGACAAGCTCTATGGACAAGGTCCTTGGACAAGCTCTATGGACAAGGTCCTTGGACAAGCTCTATGGACAAGGTCCTTGGACAAGCTCTATGGAAAAGGTCTTTGGACAAGCTCTATGGACAAGGTCCTTGGACAAGCTCTATGGACAAGGTCCTTGGACATGCTCTATGGACAAGGTCCTTGGACAAGCTCTATGGACAAGGTCCTTGGACAAGCTCTATGGACAATGTCCTTGGACAAGCTCTATGGACAAGGTCCTTGGACAAGCTCTATGGACAAGGTCCTTGGACAAGCTCTATGGACAGTCCTTGGACAAGCTCTATGGACAAGGTCCTTGGACAAGCTCTATGGACAAGGTCCTTGGACAAGGTCCTTGGACAAGCTCTATGGACAAGGTCCTTGGACAAGCTCTATCGACAAGGTCCTTGGACAAGCTCTATGGACAAGGTCCTTGGACAAGCTCTATGGACAAGGTCCTTGGACAAGCTCTATGGACAAGGTCCTTGGACAAGCTCTATGGACAAGGTCCTTGGACAAGCTCTATGGACAAGGTCCTTTGACAAGCTCTATGGACAAGGTCCTTGGACAAGCTCTATGGACAAGGTCCTTGGAGCTCTATGGACAAGGTCCTTGGAGCTCTATGGACAAGGTCCTTGGACAAGCTCTATGGACAAGGTCCTTGGACAAGTTCTATGGACAAGGTCCTTGTACAAGCCTATGGACAAGGTCCTTGGACAAGCTCTATGGACAAGGTCCTTGGACAAGCTCTATGGACAAGGTCCTTGGACAAGCTCTATGGACAAGGTCCTTGGACAAGCTCTATGTACAAGGTCTTTGGACAAGCTCTATGGACAAGGTCCTTGGACAAGCTCTATCGACAAGGTCCTTGGACAAGCTCTATGGACAAGGTCCTTGGACAAGCTCTATGGACAAGGTCCTTGGACAAGCTCTATGGACAAGGTCCATGGACAAGCTCTATGGACAAGGTTCTTGGACAAGCTCTATGGACAAGGTCCTTGGACAAGCTCTATGGACAAGGTCCTTGGACAAGCTCTATGGACAAGGTCCTTGGACAAGCTCTATGGACAAGGTCCTTGGACAAGCTCTATGGACAAGGTCCTTGGACAAGCTCTATGGACAAGCTCCTGGGACAAGCTCTTGGGACAAGGTCCTGGGACAAGGTCCTGGGACAAGGTCCTGGGACAAGGTCCTGGGACAAGGTCCTGGGACAAGCTCTTGGGACAAGGTCCTGGGACAAGCTCTTGGGACAAGGTCCTGGGACAAGCTCTTGGGACAAGGTCCTGGGACAAGCTCTTGGGACAAGGTCCTGGGACAAGCTCTTGTGACAAGGTCCTGGGACAAGCTCTTGGGACAAGGTCCTGGGACAAGCTCTTGGGACAAGGTCCTGGGACAAGCTCTTGGGACAAGGTCCTGGGACAAGCTCTTGGGACAAGGTCCTGGGACAAGCTCTTGGGACAAGGTCCTGGGACAAGGTCCTGGTACAAGCTCTTGGGACAAGGTCCTGGGACAAGCTCTTGGGACAAGGTCCTGGGACAAGCTCTTGGGACAAGGTCCTGGGACAAGCTCTTGGGACAAGGTCCTGGGACAAGCTCTTGGGACAAGGTCCTGGGACAAGCTCTTGGGACAAGGTCCTGGGACAAGCTCTATGGACAAGGTCCTTGGACAAGCTCTATGGACAAGGTCCTTGGACAAGCTCTATGGACAAGGTCCTGGGACAAGCTCTTGGGACAAGTCCTGGGACAAGCTCTTGGGACAAGGTCCTGGGACAAGCTCTTGGGACAAGCACTTGGGACAAGGTCCTGGGACAAGGTCCTGGGACAAGCTCTTGGGACAAGGTCCTGGGACAAGGTCCTGGGACAAGCTCTTGGGACAAGCTCTTGGGACAAGGTCCTGGGACAAGCTCTTGGGATAAGGTCCTGGGACAAGCTCTTGGGACAAGGTCCTGGGACAAGCTCTTGGGACAAGGTCCTGGGACAAGCTCTTGGGACAAGGTCCTGGGACAAGCTCTTGGGACAAGGTCCTGGGACAAGCTCTTGGGACAAGGTCCTGGGACAAGCTCTTGGGACAAGGTCCTGGGACAAGCTCTTGGGACAAGGTCCTGGGACAAGCTCTTGGGACAAGGTCCTGGGACAAGGTCCTGGTACAAGCTCTTGGGACAAGGTCCTGGGACAAGCTCTTGGGACAAGGTCCTGGGACAAGCTCTTGGGACAATGTCCTGGGACAAGCTCTTGGGACAAGGTCCTGGGACAAGCTCTTGGGACAAGGTCCTGGGACAAGCTCTTGGGACAAGGTCCTGGGACAAGCTCTTGGGACAAGGTCCTGGGACAAGCTCTTGGGACAAGGTCCTGGGACAAGCTCTTGGGACAAGGTCCTGGGACAAGGTCCTGGGACAAGCTCTTGGGACAAGGTCCTGGGACAAGCTCTTGGGACAAGGTCCTGGGACAAGCTCTTGGGACAAGGTCCTGTGACAAGGTCCTGGGACAAGCTCTTGGGACAAGGTCCTGGGACAAGCTCTTGGGACAAGGTCCTGGGACAAGCTCTCGGGACAAAATCCTGGGACAAGCTCTTGGGACAAGGTCCTGGGACAAGGTCCTGGGACAAGCTCTTGGGACAAGGTCCTGGGACAAGCTCTTGGGACAAGGTCCTGGGACAAGCTCTTGGGACAAGGTCCTGGGACAAGGTCCTGGGACAAGGTCCTGGGACAAGGTCCTGGGACAAGGTCCTGGGACAAGCCTGGGACAAGGTCCTGGGACAAGGTCCTGGGACAAGCTCTTGGGACAAGGTCCTGGGACAAGCTCTTGGGACAAGGTCCTGGGACAAGCCTTGGGACAAGGTCTTGGGACAAGGTCCTGGGACAAGCTCTTGGGACAAGGTCCTGGGACAAGCTCTTGGGACAAGGTCCTGGGACAAGCTCTTGGGACAAGGTCCTGGGACAAGCTCTTGGGACAAGGTCCTGGGACAAGCTCTTGGGACAAGGTCCTGGGACAAGCTCTTGGGACAAGGTCCTGGGACAAGGTCCTGGGACAAGCCTTGGGACAAGGTCCTGGGACAAGCTCTTGGGACAAGGTCCTGGGACAAGCTCTTGGGACAAGGTCCTGGGACAAGGTCCTGGGACAAGCTCTTGGGACAAGGTCCTGGGAAAAGCTCTTGGGACAAGGTCCTGGGACAAGCTCTTGGGACAAGGCCTGGGACAAGGTCCTGGGACAAGCTCTTGGGACAAGGTCCTGGGACAAGCTCTTGGGACAAGGTCCTGGGACAAGCTCTTGGGACAAGGTCCTGGGACAAGGTCCTGGGACAAGGTCCTGTGACAAGATCTTGGGACAAGGTCCTGGGACAAGCTCTTGGGACAAGGTCCTGGGACAAGCTCTTGGGACAAGGTCCTGGGACAAGCTCTTGGGACAAGGTCCTGGGACAAGCTCTTGGGACAAGGTCCTTGGACAAGCTCTATGGACAAGGTCCTTGGACAAGCTCTATGGACAAGGTCCTTGGACAAGCTCTATGGACAAGGTCCTTGGACAAGCTCTATGGACAAGGTCCTTGGACAAGCTCTATGGACAAGGTCCTGGGACAAGCTCTTGGGACAAGTCATGGGACAAGCTCTTGGGACAAGTTCCTGGGACAAGCTCTTGGGACAAGCACTTGGGACAAGGTCCTGGGACAAGGTCCTGGGACAAGCTCTTGGGACAAGGTCCTGGGACAAGCTCTTGGGACAAGGTCCTGGGACAAGCTCTTGGGACAAGGTCCTGGGACAAGCTCTTGGGACAAGGTCCTGGGACAAGCCTTGGGACAAGGTCCTGGGACAAGCTCTTGAGACAAGGTCCTGGGACAAGCTCTTGGGACAAGGCCTGGGACAAGGTCCTGGGACAAGCTCTTGGGACAAGGTCCTGGGACAAGCTCTTGGGACAAGGTCCTGGGACAAGCTCTTGGGACAAGGTCCTGGGACAAGCTCTTGGGACAAGGTCCTGGGACAAGCTCTTGGGACAAGGTCCTGGGACAAGCTCTTGGGACAAGGTCCTGGGACAAGGTCCTGGGACAAGCTCTTGGGACAAGGTCCTGGGACAAGCTCTTGGGACAAGGTCCTGGGACAAGCTCTTGGGACAAGGTCCTGGGACAAGCTCTTGGGACAAGGTCCTGGGACAAGCTCTTGGGACAAGGTCCTGGGACAAGCCTTGGGACAAGGTCCTGGGACAAGCTCTTGGGACAAGGTCCTGGGACAAGCTCTTGGGACAAGGCCTGGGACAAGGTCCTGGGACAAGCTCTTGGGACAAGGTCCTGGGACAAGCTCTTGGGACAAGGTCCTGGGACAAGCTCTTGGGACAAGGTCCTGGGACAAGCTCTTGGGACAAGGTCCTGGGACAAGCTCTTGGGACAAGGTCCTGGGACAAGCTCTTGGGACAAGGTCCTGGGACAAGCTCTTGGGACAAGCACTTGGGACAAGGTCCTGGGACAAGGTCCTGGGACAAGCTCTTGGGACAAGGTTCTGGGACAAGGTCCTGGGACAAGCTCTTGGGACAAGGTCATGGGACAAGCTCTTGGGACAAGGTCCTGGGACATGCTCTTGGGACAAGGTTTTGGGACAAGCTCTTGGGACAAGGTCCTGGGACAAGCTCTTGGGACAAGCTCTTGGGACAAGCTCTTGGGACAAGGTCCTGGGACAAGCTCTTGGGACAAGGTCCTGGAACAAGCTCTTGGGAAAAGGTCCTGGGACAAGGTCCTGGGACAAGCTCCTGGGACAAGCTCTTGGGACAAGGTCCTGGGACAAGCTCTTGGGACAAGGTCCTGGGACAAGCTCCTGGGACAAGCTCTTGGGACTAGGTCCTGGGACAAGCTCTTGGGACAAGGTCCTGGGACAAGCTCTTGGGACAAGGTCCTGGGACAAGCTCTTGGGACAAGATCCTGGGACAAGCTCTTGGGACAAGGTCCTGGGACAAGCTCTTGGAACAAGGTCCTGGGACAAGGTCCTGGGACAAGCTCTTGGGACAAGGTCCTGGGACAAGCTCTTGGGACAAGATCCTGGGACAAGCTCTTGGGACAAGGTCCTGGGACAAGCTCTTGGGACAAGGTCCTGGGACAAGCTCTTGGGACAAGGTCCTGGGACAAGCTCTTGGACCTTGGACCTTGGGACAAGCTCTTGGACCTTGGACCTTGCCCAGGACCTTGTCCCAGGACCTTGTCCTAGGACCTTGTCCCAAGAGTTTGTCCCAGGACCTTGTCCCAAGAGCTTGTCCCAGGACCTTGTCCCAAGAGCTTGTCCCAGGACCTTGTCCCAAGAGCTTGTCCCAGGACCTTGTCCCAAGAGCTTGTTTCAGGACCTTGTCCCAAGAGCTTGTCCCAGGATCTTGTCCCAAGAGCTTGTCCCAGGACCTTGTCCCAGGACCTTGTCCCAAGATCTTGTCCCAGGACCTTGTCCCAGGACCTTGACCTAGGACCTTGTCCCAAGTGTTTGTCCCAGGACCTTGTCCCAAGACTTTGTCTAAATGCTAAATTCAGAAAATAAAGTCCAGAATAAAAAAAATTCGTATAAACGGAAAAATATAAAAAAATAACTTTTAGTTGCAATGCCAAAATTTAGAAGATAAAAAATACTTATAGACGGCTAAATCTAAATGCTAAATTCAGAAAATAAAGTCCAGAATAAAAAAATATAATAACATTTATTTTCTTAACAAACTTATTTTCAATTATATAAAATTATATAAAGAAGAATATAAAAATAAACTTGGAGGCTAAAACCTAATAACATTTATTTTCTTAACAAACTTATTTTCAATTATATAAAATTATATAAAGAAGAATATAAAAATAAACTTGGAGGCTAAAACCTAATAACATTTATTTTCTTAACAAACATATTTTTAATTATATAAAATTATATAAAGAAGAATATAAAAATAAACTTGGAGGCTAAAACCTAATAACATTTATTTTCTTAACAAACTTATTTTCAATTATATAAAATTATATAAAGAAGAATATAAAAATAAACTTGGAGGCTAAAACCTAATAACATTTATTTTCTTAACAAACTTATTTTCAATTATATAAAATTATATAAAGAAGAATATAAAAATAAACTTGGAGGCTAAAACCTAATAACATTTATTTTCTTAACAAACATATTTTCAATTATATAAAATTATATAAAGAAGAATATAAAAATAAACTTGGAGGCTAAAACCTAATAACATTTATTTTCTTAACAAACTTATTTTCAATTATATAAAATTATATAAAGAAGAATATAAAAATAAACTTGGAGGCTAAAACCTAATAACATTTATTTTCTTAACAAACTTATTTTCAATTATATAAAATTATATAAAGAAGAATATAAAAATAAACTTGGAGGCTAAAACCTAATAACATTTATTTTCTTAACAAACTTATTTTCAATTATATAAAATTATATAAAGAAGAATATAAAAATAAACTTGGAGGCTAAAACCTAATAACATTTATTTTCTTAACAAACTTATTTTCAATTATATAAAATTATATAAAGAAGAATATAAAAATAAACTTGGAGGCTAAAACCTAATAACATTTATTTTCTTAACAAACTTATTTTCAATTATATAAAATTATATAAAGAAGAATATAAAAATAAACTTGGAGGCTAAAACCTAATAACATTTATTTTCTTAACAAACTTATTTTCAATTATATAAAATTATATAAAGAAGAATATAAAAATAAACTTGGAGGCTAAAACCTAATAACATTTATTTTCTTAACAAACTTATTTTCAATTATATAAAATTATATAAAGAAGAATATAAAAATAAACTTGGAGGCTAAAACCTAATAACATTTATTTTCTTAACAAACTTATTTTCAATTATATAAAATCATATAAAGAAGAATATAAAAATAAACTTGGAGGCTAAAACCTAATAACATTTATTTTCTTAACAAACTTATTTTCAATTATATAAAATTATATAAAGAAGAATATAAAAATAAACTTGGAGGCTAAAACCTAATAACATTTATTTTCTTAACAAACTTATTTTCAATTTTATAAAATTATATAAAGAAGAATATAAAAATAAACTTGGAGGCTAAAACCTAATAACATTTATTTTCTTAACAAACTTATTTTCAATTTTATAAAATTATATAAAGAAGAATATAAAAATAAACTTGGAGGCTAAAACCTAATAACATTTATTTTCTTAACAAACTTATTTTCAATTATATAAAATTATATAAAGAAGAATATAAAAATAAACTTGGAGGCTAAAACCTAATAACATTTATTTTCTTAACAAACTTATTTTCAATTATATAAAATTATATAAAGAAGAATATAAAAATAAACTTGGAGGCTAAAACCTAATAACATTTATTTTCTTAACAAACTTATTTTCAATTATATAAAATTATATAAAGAAGAATATAAAAATAAACTTGGAGGCTAAAACCTAATAACATTTATTTTCTTAACAAACTTATTTTCAATTATATAAAATTTATATAAAGAAGAATATAAAAATAAACTTGGAGGCTAAAACCTAATAACATTTATTTTCTTAACAAACTTATTTTCAATTATATAAAATCATATAAAGAAGAATATAAAAATAAACTTGGAGGCTAAAACCTAATAACATTTATTTTCTTAACAAACTTATTTTCAATTATATAAAATTATATAAAGAAGAATATAAAAATAAAATTGGAGGCTAAAACCTAATAACATTTATTTTCTTAACAAACTTATTTTCAATTATATAAAATTATATAAAGAAGAATATAAAAATAAACTTGGAGGCTAAAACCTAATAACATTTATTTTCTTAACAAACTTATTTTCAATTATATAAAATTATATAAAGAAGAATATAAAAATAAACTTGGAGGCTAAAACCTAATAACATTTATTTTCTTAACAAACTTATTTTCAATTATATAAAATTATATAAAGAAGAATATAAAAATAAACTTGGAGGCTAAAACCTAATAACATTTATTTTCTTAACAAACATATTTTCAATTATATAAAATTATATAAAGAAGAATATAAAAATAAACTTGGAGGCTAAAACCTAATAACATTTATTTTCTTAACAAACTTATTTTCAATTATATAAAATTATATAAAGAAGAATATAAAAATAAACTTGGAGGCTAAAACCTAATAACATTTATTTTCTTAACAAACTTATTTTCAATTATATAAAATTATATAAAGAAGAATATAAAAATAAACTTGGAGGCTAAAACCTAATAACATTTATTTTCTTAACAAACTTATTTTCAATTATATAAAATTATATAAAGAAGAATATAAAAATAAACTTGGAGGCTAAAACCTAATAACATTTATTTTCTTAACAAACTTATTTTCAATTATATAAAATTATATAAAGAAGAATATAAAAATAAACTTGGAGGCTAAAACCTAATAACATTTATTTTCTTAACAAACTTATTTTCAATTATATAAAATTATATAAAGAAGAATATAAAAATAAACTTGGAGGCTAAAACCTAATAACATTTATTTTCTTAACAAACTTATTTTCAATTATATAAAATTATATAAAGAAGAATATAAAAATAAACTTGGAGGCTAAAACCTAATAACATTTATTTTCTTAACAAACTTATTTTCAATTATATAAAATTATATAAAGAAGAATATAAAAATAAACTTGGAGGCTAAAACCTAATAACATTTATTTTCTTAACAAACTTATTTTCAATTATATAAAATCATATAAAGAAGAATATAAAAATAAACTTGGAGGCTAAAACCTAATAACATTTATTTTCTTAACAAACTTATTTTCAATTATATAAAATTATATAAAGAAGAATATAAAAATAAACTTGGAGGCTAAAACCTAATAACATTTATTTTCTTAACAAACTTATTTTCAATTTTATAAAATTATATAAAGAAGAATATAAAAATAAACTTGGAGGCTAAAACCTAATAACATTTATTTTCTTAACAAACTTATTTTCAATTTTATAAAATTATATAAAGAAGAATATAAAAATAAACTTGGAGGCTAAAACCTAATAACATTTATTTTCTTAACAAACTTATTTTCAATTATATAAAATTATATAAAGAAGAATATAAAAATAAGCTTGGAGGCTAAAACCTAATAACATTTATTTTCTTAACAAACTTATTTTCAATTATATAAAATTATATAAAGAAGAATATAAAAATAAACTTGGAGGCTAAAACCTAATAACATTTATTTTCTTAACAAACTTATTTTCAATTATATAAAATTATATAAAGAAGAATATAAAAATAAAATTGGAGGCTAAAACCTAATAACATTTATTTTCTTAACAAACTTATTTTCAATTATATAAAATTTATATAAAGAAGAATATAAAAATAAACTTGGAGGCTAAAACCTAATAACATTTATTTTCTTAACAAACTTATTTTCAATTATATAAAATTATATAAAGAAGAATATAAAAATAAACTTGGAGGCTAAAACCTAATAACATTTATTTTCTTAACAAACTTATTTTCAATTATATAAAATTATATAAAGAAGAATATAAAAATAAACTTGGAGGCTAAAACCTAATAACATTTATTTTCTTAACAAACTTATTTTCAATTATATAAAATTTATATAAAGAAGAATATAAAAATAAACTTGGAGGCTAAAACCTAATAACATTTATTTTCTTAACAAACTTATTTTCAATTATATAAAATCATATAAAGAAGAATATAAAAATAAACTTGGAGGCTAAAACCTAATAACATTTATTTTCTTAACAAACTTATTTTCAATTATATAAAATTATATAAAGAAGAATATAAAAATAAAATTGGAGGCTAAAACCTAATAACATTTATTTTCTTAACAAACTTATTTTCAATTATATAAAATTATATAAAGAAGAATATAAAAATAAGCTTGGAGGCTAAAACCTAATAACATTTATTTTCTTAACAAACTTATTTTCAATTATATAAAATTATATAAAGAAGAATATAAAAATAAACTTGGAGGCTAAAACCTAATAACATTTATTTTCTTAACAAACTTATTTTCAATTATATAAAATTATATAAAGAAGAATATAAAAATAAACTTGGAGGCTAAAACCTAATAACATTTATTTTCTTAACAAACTTATTTTCAATTTTATAAAATTATATAAAGAAGAATATAAAAATAAACTTGGAGGCTAAAACCTAATAACATTTATTTTCTTAACAAACTTATTTTCAATTTTATAAAATTATATAAAGAAGAATATAAAAATAAACTTGGAGGCTAAAACCTAATAACATTTATTTTCTTAACAAACTTATTTTCAATTATATAAAATTATATAAAGAAGAATATAAAAATAAACTTGGAGGCTAAAACCTAATAACATTTATTTTCTTAACAAACTTATTTTCAATTATATAAAATCATATAAAGAAGAATATAAAAATAAACTTGGAGGCTAAAACCTAATAACATTTATTTTCCTAACAAACTTATTTTCAATTATATAAAATTATATAAAGAAGAATATAAAAATAAACTTGGAGGCTAAAACCTAATAACATTTATTTTCTTAACAAACTTATTTTCAATTATATAAAATTATATAAAGAAGAATATAAAAATAAACTTGGAGGCTAAAACCTAATAACATTTATTTTCTTAACAAACTTATTTTCAATTATATAAAATTATAAAAGAAGAATATAAAAATAAACTTGGAGGCTAAAACCTAATAACATTTATTTTCTTAACAAACTTATTTTCAATTATATAAAATTATATAAAGAAGAATATAAAAATAAACTTGGAGGCTAAAACCTAATAACATTTATTTTCTTAACAAACTTATTTTCAATTATATAAAATTTATATAAAGAAGAATATAAAAATAAACTTGGAGGCTAAAACCTAATAACATTTATTTTCTTAACAAACTTATTTTCAATTATATAAAATCATATAAAGAAGAATATAAAAATAAACTTGGAGGCTAAAACCTAATAACATTTATTTTCTTAACAAACTTATTTTCAATTATATAAAATTATATAAAGAAGAATATAAAAATAAAATTGGAGGCTAAAACCTAATAACATTTATTTTCTTAACAAACTTATTTTCAATTATATAAAATTATATAAAGAAGAATATAAAAATAAGCTTGGAGGCTAAAACCTAATAACATTTATTTTCTTAACAAACTTATTTTCAATTATATAAAATTATATAAAGAAGAATATAAAAATAAACTTGGAGGCTAAAACCTAATAACATTTATTTTCTTAACAAACTTATTTTCAATTATATAAAATTATATAAAGAAGAATATAAAAATAAACTTGGAGGCTAAAACCTAATAACATTTATTTTCTTAACAAACTTATTTTCAATTTTATAAAATTATATAAAGAAGAATATAAAAATAAACTTGGAGGCTAAAACCTAATAACATTTATTTTCTTAACAAACTTATTTTCAATTTTATAAAATTATATAAAGAAGAATATAAAAATAAACTTGGAGGCTAAAACCTAATAACATTTATTTTCTTAACAAACTTATTTTCAATTATATAAAATTATATAAAGAAGAATATAAAAATAAACTTGGAGGCTAAAACCTAATAACATTTATTTTCTTAACAAACTTATTTTCAATTATATAAAATCATATAAAGAAGAATATAAAAATAAACTTGGAGGCTAAAACCTAATAACATTTATTTTCCTAACAAACTTATTTTCAATTATATAAAATTATATAAAGAAGAATATAAAAATAAAATTGGAGGCTAAAACCTAATAACATTTATTTTCTTAACAAACTTATTTTCAATTATATAAAATTATATAAAGAAGAATATAAAAATAAACTTGGAGGCTAAAACCTAATAACATTTATTTTCTTAACAAACATATTTTCAATTTTATAAAATTATATAAAGAAGAATATAAAAATAAACTTGGAGGCTAAAACCTAATAACATTTATTTTCTTAACAAAATTATTTTCAATTATATAAAATTATATAAAGAAGAATATAAAAATAAACTTGGAGGCTAAAACCTAATAACATTTATTTTCTTAACAAACTTATTTTCAATTATATAAAATTATATAAAGAAGAATATAAAAATAAACTTGGAGGCTAAAACCTAATAACATTTATTTTCTTAACAAACTTATTTTCAATTATATAAAATTATATAAAGAAGAATATAAAAATAAACTTGGAGGCTAAAACCTAATAACATTTATTTTCTTAACAAACTTATTTTCAATTATATAAAATTATATAAAGAAGAATATAAAAATAAACTTGGAGGCTAAAACCTAATATCATTTATTTTCTTAACAAACTTATTTTCAATTATATAAAATTATATAAAGAAGAATATAAAAATAAACTTGGAGGCTAAAACCTAATATCATTTATTTTCTTAACAAACTTATTTTCAATTATATAAAATTATATAAAGAAGAATATAAAAATAAACTTGGAGGCTAAAACCTAATAACATTTATTATCTTAACAAACTTATTTTCAATTATATAAAATTATATAAAGAAGAATATAAAAATAAACTTGGAGGCTAAAACCTAATAACATTTATTTTCTTAACAAACTTATTTTCAATTATATAAAATCATATAAAGAAGAATATAAAAATAAACTTGGAGGCTAAAACCTAATAACATTTATTTTCTTAACAAACTTATTTTCAATTATATAAAATTATATAAAGAAGAATATAAAAATAAAATTGGAGGCTAAAACCTAATAACATTTATTTTCTTAACAAACTTATTTTCAATTTTATAAAATTATATAAAGAAGAATATAAAAATAAACTTGGAGGCTAAAACCTAATAACATTTATTTTCTTAACAAACTTATTTTCAATTATATAAAATTATATAAAGAAGAATATAAAAATAAACTTGGAGGCTAAAACCTAATAACATTTATTTTCTTAACAAACTTATTTTCAATTTTATAAAATTATATAAAGAAGAATATAAAAATAAACTTGGAGGCTAAAACCTAATAACATTTATTTTCTTAACAAACTTATTTTCAATTTTATAAAATTATATAAAGAAGAATATAAAAATAAACTTGGAGGCTAAAACCTAATAACATTTATTTTCTTAACAAACTTATTTTCAATTATATAAAATCATATAAAGAAGAATATAAAAATAAACTTGGAGGCTAAAACCTAATAACATTTATTTTCTTAACAAACTTATTTTCAATTATATAAAATTATATAAAGAAGAATATAAAAATAAACTTGGAGGCTAAAACCTAATAACATTTATTTTCTTAACAAACTTATTTTCAATTTTATAAAATTATATAAAGAAGAATATAAAAATAAACTTGGAGGCTAAAACCTAATAACATTTATTTTCTTAACAAACTTATTTTCAATTATATAAAATTATATAAAGAAGAATATAAAAATAAAATTGGAGGCTAAAACCTAATAACATTTATTTTCTTAACAAACTTATTTTCAATTATATAAAATTATATAAAGAAGAATATAAAAATAAGCTTGGAGGCTAAAACCTAATAACATTTATTTTCTTAACAAACTTATTTTCAATTATATAAAATTATATAAAGAAGAATATAAAAATAAACTTGGAGGCTAAAACCTAATAACATTTATTTTCTTAACAAACTTATTTTCAATTATATAAAATTATATAAAGAAGAATATAAAAATAAGCTTGGAGGCTAAAACCTAATAACATTTATTTTCTTAACAAACTTATTTTCAATTATATAAAATTATATAAAGAAGAATATAAAAATAAACTTGGAGGCTAAAACCTAATAACATTTATTTTCTTAACAAACTTATTTTCAATTATATAAAATTATATAAAGAAGAATATAAAAATAAACTTGGAGGCTAAAACCTAATAACATTTATTTTCTTAACAAACTTATTTTCAATTTTATAAAATTATATAAAGAAGAATATAAAAATAAACTTGGAGGCTAAAACCTAATAACATTTATTTTCTTAACAAACTTATTTTCAATTTTATAAAATTATATAAAGAAGAATATAAAAATAAACTTGGAGGCTAAAACCTAATAACATTTATTTTCTTAACAAACTTATTTTCAATTATATAAAATTATATAAAGAAGAATATAAAAATAAACTTGGAGGCTAAAACCTAATAACATTTATTTTCTTAACAAACTTATTTTCAATTATATAAAATTATATAAAGAAGAATATAAAAATAAACTTGGAGGCTAAAACCTAATAACATTTATTTTCTTAACAAACTTATTTTCAATTATATAAAATCATATAAAGAAGAATATAAAAATAAACTTGGAGGCTAAAACCTAATAACATTTATTTTCTTAACAAACTTATTTTCAATTATATAAAATTATATAAAGAAGAATATAAAAATAAAATTGGAGGCTAAAACCTAATAACATTTATTTTCTTAACAAACTTATTTTCAATTATATAAAATTATATAAAGAAGAATATAAAAATAAGCTTGGAGGCTAAAACCTAATAACATTTATTTTCTTAACAAACTTATTTTCAATTATATAAAATTATATAAAGAAGAATATAAAAATAAACTTGGAGGCTAAAACCTAATAACATTTATTTTCTTAACAAACTTATTTTCAATTATATAAAATTATATAAAGAAGAATATAAAAATAAACTTGGAGGCTAAAACCTAATAACATTTATTTTCTTAACAAACTTATTTTCAATTATATAAAATTATATAAAGAAGAATATAAAAATAAACTTGGAGGCTAAAACCTAATAACATTTATTTTCTTAACAAACTTATTTTCAATTATATAAAATTATATAAAGAAGAATATAAAAATAAACTTGGAGGCTAAAACCTAATAACATTTATTTTCTTAACAAACTTATTTTCAATTATATAAAATTATATAAAGAAGAATATAAAAATAAACTTGGAGGCTAAAACCTAATAACATTTATTTTCTTAACAAACTTATTTTCAATTATATAAAATTATATAAAGAAGAATATAAAAATAAACTTGGAGGCTAAAACCTAATAACATTTATTTTCTTAACAAACTTATTTTCAATTATATAGAATTATATAAAGAAGAATATAAAAAGAAAATTGGAGGCTAAAACCTAATAACATTTATTTTCTTAACAAACTTATTTTCAATTATATAAAATTATATAAAGAAAAATATAAAAATAAACTTGGAGGCTAAAACCTAATAACATTTATTTTCTTAACAAACTTATTTTCAATTATATAAAATTATATAAAGAAGAATATAAAAATAAACTTGGAGGCTAAAACCTAATAACATTTATTTTCTTAACAAACTTATTTTCAATTATATAAAATTATATAAAGAAGAATATAAAAATAAACTTGGAGGCTAAAACCTAATAACATTTATTTTCTTAACAAACTTATTTTCAATTATATAAAATTATATAAAGAAGAATATAAAAATAAACTTGGAGGCTAAAACCTAATAACATTTATTTTCTTAACAAACTTATTTTCAATTATATAAAATTATATAAAGAAGAATATAAAAATAAACTTGGAGGCTAAAACCTAATAACATTTATTTTCTTAACAAACTTATTTTCAATTATATAAAATTATATAAAGAAGAATATAAAAATAAACTTGGAGGCTAAAACCTAATAACATTTATTTTCTTAACAAACTTATTTTCAATTATATAAAATTATATAAAGAAGAATATAAAAATAAACTTGGAGGCTAAAACCTAATAACATTTATTTTCTTAACAAACTTATTTTCAATTATATAAAATTATATAAAAAAGAATATAAAAATAAACTTGGAGGCTAAAACCTAATAACATTTATTTTCTTAACAAACTTATTTTCAATTATATAAAATTATATAAAGAAGAATATAAAAATAAACTTGGAGGCTAAAACCTAATAACATTTATTTTCTTAACTAACTTATTTTCAATTATATAAAATTATATAAAGAAGAATATAAAAATAAACTTGGAGGCTAAAACCTAATAACATTTATTTTCTTAACAAACTTATTTTCAATTATATAAAATTAAATAAAGAAGAATATAAAAATAAACTTGGAGGCTAAAACCTAATAACATTTATTTTCTTAACAAACTTATTTTCAATTATATAAAATTATATAAAGAAGAATATAAAAATAAACTTGGAGGCTAAAACCTAATAACATTTATTTTCTTAACAAACTTATTTTCAATTATATAAAATTATATAAAGAAGAATATAAAAATAAACTTGGAGGCTAAAACCTAATAACATTTATTTTCTTAACAAACTTATTTTCAATTATATAAAATTATATAAAGAAGAATATAAAAATAAACTTGGAGGCTAAAACCTAATAACATTTATTTTCTTAACAAACTTATTTTCAATTATATAAAATTATATAAAGAAGAATATAAAAATAAACTTGGAGGCTAAAACCTAATAACATTTATTTTCTTAACAAACTTATTTTCAATTATATAAAATTATATAAAGAAGAATATAAAAATAAACTTGGAGGCTAAAACCTAATAACATTTATTTTCTTAACAAACTTATTTTCAATTATATAAAATTATATAAAGAAGAATATAAAAATAAACTTGGAGGCTAAAACCTAATAACATTTATTTTCTTAACAAACTTATTTTCAATTATATAAAATTATATAAAGAAGAATATAAAAATAAACTTGGAGGCTAAAACCTAATAACATTTATTTTCTTAACAAACTTATTTTCAATTATATAAAATTATATAAAGAAGAATATAAAAATAAACTTGGAGGCTAAAACCTAATAACATTTATTTTCTTAACAAACTTATTTTCAATTATATAAAATTATATAAAGAAGAATATAAAAATAAAATTGGAGGCTAAAACCTAATAACATTTATTTTCTTAACAAACTTATTTTCAATTATATAAAATTATATAAAGAAGAATATAAAAATAAACTTGGAGGCTAAAACCTAATAACATTTATTTTCTTAACAAACTTATTTTCAATTATATAAAATCATATAAAGAAGAATATAAAAATAAACTTGGAGGCTAAAACCTAATAACATTTATTTTCTTAACAAACTTATTTTCAATTATATAAAATTATATAAAGAAGAATATAAAAATAAAATTGGAGGCTAAAACCTAATAACATTTATTTTCTTAACAAACTTATTTTCAATTATATAAAATTATATAAAGAAGAATATAAAAATAAGCTTGGAGGCTAAAACCTAATAACATTTATTTTCTTAACAAACTTATTTTCAATTATATAAAATTATATAAAGAAGAATATAAAAATAAACTTGGAGGCTAAAACCTAATAACATTTATTTTCTTAACAAACTTATTTTCAATTATATAAAATTATATAAAGAAGAATATAAAAATAAACTTGGAGGCTAAAACCTAATAACATTAATTTTCTTAACAAACTTATTTTCAATTATATAAAATTATATAAAGAAGAATATAAAAATAAACTTGGAGGCTAAAACCTACTAACATTAATTTTCTTAACAAACTTATTTTCAATTATATAAAATTATATAAAGAAGAATATAAAAATAAACTTGGAGGCTAAAACCTAATAACATTTATTTTCTTAACAAACTTATTTTCAATTATATAAAATTATATAAAGAAGAATATAAAAATAAACTTGGAGGCTAAAACCTAATAACATTTATTTTCTTAACAAACTTATTTTCAATTATATAAAATTATATAAAGAAGAATATAAAAATAAACTTGGAGGCTAAAACCTAATAACATTTATTTTCTTAACAAACTTATTTTCAATTATATAAAATTATATAAAGAAGAATATAAAAATAAACTTGGAGGCTAAAACCTAATAACATTTATTTTCTTAACAAACTTATTTTCAATTATATAAAATTATATAAAGAAGAATATAAAAATAAACTTGGAGGCTAAAACCTAATAACATTTATTTTCTTAACAAACTTATTTTCAATTATATAAAATTATATAAAGAAGAATATAAAAATAAACTTGGAGGCTAAAACCTAATAACATTTATTTTCTTAACAAACTTATTTTCAATTATATAAAATTATATAAAGAAGAATATAAAAATAAACTTGGAGGCTAAAACCTAATAACATTTATTTTCTTAACAAACTTATTTTCAATTATATAAAATTATATAAAGAAGAATATAAAAATAAAATTGGAGGCTAAAACCTAATATCATTTATTTTCTTAACAAACTTATTTTCAATTATATAAAATTATATAAAAAAGAATATAAAAATAAACTTGGAGGCTAAAACCTGATAACATTTATTTTCTTAACAAACTTATTTTCAATTATATAAAATTATATAAAGAAGAATATAAAAATAAACTTGGAGGCTAAAACCTAATAACATTTATTTTCTTAACAAACTTATTTTCAATTATATAAAATTATATAAAGAAGAATATAAAAATAAACTTGGAGGCTAAAACCTAATAACATTTATTTTCTTAACAAACTTATTTTCAATTATATAAAATTATATAAAGAAGAATATAAAAATAAACTTGGAGGCTAAAACCTAATAACATTTATTTTCTTAACAAACTTATTTTCAATTATATAAAATTATATAAAAAAGAATATAAAAATAAACTTGGAGGCTAAAACCTAATAACATTTATTTTCTTAACAAACTTATTTTCAATTATATAAAATTATATAAAGAAGAATATAAAAATAAACTTGGAGGCTAAAACCTAATAACATTTATTTTCTTAACAAACTTATTTTCAATTATATAAAATTTATATAAAGAAGAATATAAAAATAAACTTGGAGGCTAAAACCTAATAACATTTATTTTCTTAACAAACTTATTTTCAATTATATAAAATCATATAAAGAAGAATATAAAAATAAACTTGGAGGCTAAAACCTAATAACATTTATTTTCTTAACAAACTTATTTTCAATTATATAAAATTATATAAAGAAGAATATAAAAATAAAATTGGAGGCTAAAACCTAATAACATTTATTTTCTTAACAAACTTATTTTCAATTATATAAAATTATATAAAGAAGAATATAAAAATAAGCTTGGAGGCTAAAACCTAATAACATTTATTTTCTTAACAAACTTATTTTCAATTATATAAAATTATATAAAGAAGAATATAAAAATAAACTTGGAGGCTAAAACCTAATAACATTTATTTTCTTAACAAACTTATTTTCAATTATATAAAATTATATAAAGAAGAATATAAAAATAAACTTGGAGGCTAAAACCTAATAACATTAATTTTCTTAACAAACTTATTTTCAATTATATAAAATTATATAAAGAAGAATATAAAA
This sequence comes from Meloidogyne enterolobii, assembly GCA_963681835.1. NCBI lineage: Eukaryota > Metazoa > Nematoda > Chromadorea > Rhabditida > Meloidogynidae > Meloidogyne > Meloidogyne enterolobii. Next base: position 24,421 of record CAVMJV010000417.1, read on the forward strand.
ATAAACTTGGAGGCTAAAACCTACTAACATTAATTTTCTTAACAAACTTATTTTCAATTATATAAAATTATATAAAGAAGAATATAAAAATAAACTTGGAGGCTAAAACCTAATAACATTTATTTTCTTAACAAACTTATTTTCAATTATATAAAATTATATAAAGAAGAATATAAAAATAAACTTGGAGGCTAAAACCTAATAACATTTATTTTCTTAACAAACTTATTTTCAATTATATAAAATTATATAAAGAAGAATATAAAAATAAACTTGGAGGCTAAAACCTAATAACATTTATTTTCTTAACAAACTTATTTTCAATTATATAAAATTATATAAAGAAGAATATAAAAATAAACTTGGAGGCTAAAACCTAATAACATTTATTTTCTTAACAAACTTATTTTCAATTATATAAAATTATATAAAGAAGAATATAAAAATAAACTTGGAGGCTAAAACCTAATAACATTTATTTTCTTAACAAACTTATTTTCAATTATATAAAATTATATAAAGAAGAATATAAAAATAAACTTGGAGGCTAAAACCTAATAACATTTATTTTCTTAACAAACTTATTTTCAATTATATAAAATTATATAAAGAAGAATATAAAAATAAACTTGGAGGCTAAAACCTAATAACATTAATTTTCTTAACAAACTTATTTTCAATTATATAAAATTATATAAAGAAGAATATAAAAATAAACTTGGAGGCTAAAACCTACTAACATTAATTTTCTTAACAAACTTATTTTCAATTATATAAAATTATATAAAGAAGAATATAAAAATAAACTTGGAGGCTAAAACCTAATAACATTTATTTTCTTAACAAACTTATTTTCAATTATATAAAATTATATAAAGAAGAATATAAAAATAAACTTGGAGGCTAAAACCTAATAACATTTATTTTCTTAACAAACTTATTTTCAATTATATAAAATTATATAAAGAAGAATATAAAAATAAACTTGGAGGCTAAAACCTAATAACATTTATTTTCTTAACAAACTTATTTTCAATTATATAAAATTATATAAAGAAGAATATAAAAATAAACTTGGAGGCTAAAACCTAATAACATTTATTTTCTTAACAAACTTATTTTCAATTATATAAAATTATATAAAGAAGAATATAAAAATAAACTTGGAGGCTAAAACCTAATAACATTTATTTTCTTAACAAACTTATTTTCAATTATATAAAATTATATAAAGAAGAATATAAAAATAAACTTGGAGGCTAAAACCTAATAACATTTATTTTCTTAACAAACTTATTTTCAATTATATAAAATTATATAAAGAAGAATATAAAAATAAACTTGGAGGCTAAAACCTAATAACATTTATTTTCTTAACAAACTTATTTTCAATTATATAAAATTATATAAAGAAGAATATAAAAATAAAATTGGAGGCTAAAACCTAATATCATTTATTTTCTTAACAAACTTATTTTCAATTATATAAAATTATATAAAAAAGAATATAAAAATAAACTTGGAGGCTAAAACCTGATAACATTTATTTTCTTAACAAACTTATTTTCAATTATATAAAATTATATAAAGAAGAATATAAAAATAAACTTGGAGGCTAAAACCTAATAACATTTATTTTCTTAACAAACTTATTTTCAATTATATAAAATTATATAAAGAAGAATATAAAAATAAACTTGGAGGCTAAAACCTAATAACATTTATTTTCTTAACAAACTTATTTTCAATTATATAAAATTATATAAAGAAGAATATAAAAATAAACTTGGAGGCTAAAACCTAATAACATTTATTTTCTTAACAAACTTATTTTCAATTATATAAAATTATATAAAAAAGAATATAAAAATAAACTTGGAGGCTAAAACCTAATAACATTTATTTTCTTAACAAACTTATTTTCAATTATATAAAATTATATAAAGAAGAATATAAAAATAAACTTGGAGGCTAAAACCTAATAACATTTATTTTCTTAACAAACTTATTTTCAATTATATAAAATTTATATAAAGAAGAATATAAAAATAAACTTGGAGGCTAAAACCTAATAACATTTATTTTCTTAACAAACTTATTTTCAATTATATAAAATCATATAAAGAAGAATATAAAAATAAACTTGGAGGCTAAAACCTAATAACATTTATTTTCTTAACAAACTTATTTTCAATTATATAAAATTATATAAAGAAGAATATAAAAATAAAATTGGAGGCTAAAACCTAATAACATTTATTTTCTTAACAAACTTATTTTCAATTATATAAAATTATATAAAGAAGAATATAAAAATAAGCTTGGAGGCTAAAACCTAATAACATTTATTTTCTTAACAAACTTATTTTCAATTATATAAAATTATATAAAGAAGAATATAAAAATAAACTTGGAGGCTAAAACCTAATAACATTTATTTTCTTAACAAACTTATTTTCAATTATATAAAATTATATAAAGAAGAATATAAAAATAAACTTGGAGGCTAAAACCTAATAACATTAATTTTCTTAACAAACTTATTTTCAATTATATAAAATTATATAAAGAAGAATATAAAAATAAACTTGGAGGCTAAAACCTAATAACATTTATTTTCTTAACAAACTTATTTTCAATTATATAAAATTATATAAAGAAGAATATAAAAATAAACTTGGAGGCTAAAACCTAATAACATTTATTTTCTTAACAAACTTATTTTCAATTATATAAAATTATATAAAGAAGAATATAAAAATAAACTTGGAGGCTAAAACCTAATAACATTTATTTTCTTAACAAACTTATTTTCAATTATATAAAATTATATAAAGAAGAATATAAAAATAAACTTGGAGGCTAAAACCTAATAACATTTATTTTCTTAACAAACTTATTTTCAATTATATAAAATTATATAAAGAAGAATATAAAAATAAACTTGGAGGCTAAAACCTAATAACATTTATTTTCTTAACAAACTTATTTTCAATTATATAAAATTATATAAAGAAGAATATAAAAATAAACTTGGAGGCTAAAACCTAATAACATTTATTTTCTTAACAAACTTATTTTCAATTATATAAAATTATATAAAGAAGAATATAAAAATAAACTTGGAGGCTAAAACCTAATAACATTTATTTTCTTAACAAACTTATTTTCAATTATATAAAATTATATAAAGAAGAATATAAAAATAAAATTGGAGGCTAAAACCTAATATCATTTATTTTCTTAACAAACTTATTTTCAATTATATAAAATTATATAAAAAAGAATATAAAAATAAACTTGGAGGCTAAAACCTGATAACATTTATTTTCTTAACAAACTTATTTTCAATTATATAAAATTATATAAAGAAGAATATAAAAATAAACTTGGAGGCTAAAACCTAATAACATTTATTTTCTTAACAAACTTATTTTCAATTATATAAAATTATATAAAGAAGAATATAAAAATAAACTTGGAGGCTAAAACCTAATAACATTTATTTTCTTAACAAACTTATTTTCAATTATATAAAATTATATAAAGAAGAATATAAAAATAAACTTGGAGGCTAAAACCTAATAACATTTATTTTCTTAACAAACTTATTTTCAATTATATAAAATTATATAAAAAAGAATATAAAAATAAACTTGGAGGCTAAAACCTAATAACATTTATTTTCTTAACAAACTTATTTTCAATTATATAAAATTATATAAAGAAGAATATAAAAATAAACTTGGAGGCTAAAACCTAATAACATTTATTTTCTTAACAAACTTATTTTCAATTATATAAAATTTATATAAAGAAGAATATAAAAATAAACTTGGAGGCTAAAACCTAATAACATTTATTTTCTTAACAAACTTATTTTCAATTATATAAAATCATATAAAGAAGAATATAAAAATAAACTTGGAGGCTAAAACCTAATAACATTTATTTTCTTAACAAACTTATTTTCAATTATATAAAATTATATAAAGAAGAATATAAAAATAAAATTGGAGGCTAAAACCTAATAACATTTATTTTCTTAACAAACTTATTTTCAATTATATAAAATTATATAAAGAAGAATATAAAAATAAGCTTGGAGGCTAAAACCTAATAACATTTATTTTCTTAACAAACTTATTTTCAATTATATAAAATTATATAAAGAAGAATATAAAAATAAACTTGGAGGCTAAAACCTAATAACATTTATTTTCTTAACAAACTTATTTTCAATTATATAAAATTATATAAAGAAGAATATAAAAATAAACTTGGAGGCTAAAACCTAATAACATTAATTTTCTTAACAAACTTATTTTCAATTATATAAAATTATATAAAGAAGAATATAAAAATAAACTTGGAGGCTAAAACCTACTAACATTAATTTTCTTAACAAACTTATTTTCAATTATATAAAATTATATAAAGAAGAATATAAAAATAAACTTGGAGGCTAAAACCTAATAACATTTATTTTCTTAACAAACTTATTTTCAATTATATAAAATTATATAAAGAAGAATATAAAAATAAACTTGGAGGCTAAAACCTAATAACATTTATTTTCTTAACAAACTTATTTTCAATTATATAAAATTATATAAAGAAGAATATAAAAATAAACTTGGAGGCTAAAACCTAATAACATTTATTTTCTTAACAAACTTATTTTCAATTATATAAAATTATATAAAGAAGAATATAAAAATAAACTTGGAGGCTAAAACCTAATAACATTTATTTTCTTAACAAACTTATTTTCAATTATATAAAATTATATAAAGAAGAATATAAAAATAAACTTGGAGGCTAAAACCTAATAACATTTATTTTCTTAACAAACTTATTTTCAATTATATAAAATTATATAAAGAAGAATATAAAAATAAACTTGGAGGCTAAAACCTAATAACATTTATTTTCTTAACAAACTTATTTTCAATTATATAAAATTATATAAAGAAGAATATAAAAATAAACTTGGAGGCTAAAACCTAATAACATTTATTTTCTTAACAAACTTATTTTCAATTATATAAAATTATATAAAGAAGAATATAAAAATAAAATTGGAGGCTAAAACCTAATATCATTTATTTTCTTAACAAACTTATTTTCAATTATATAAAATTATATAAAGAAGAATATAAAAATAAACTTGGAGGCTAAAACCTGATAACATTTATTTTCTTAACAAACTTATTTTCAATTATATAAAATTATATAAAGAAGAATATAAAAATAAACTTGGAGGCTAAAACCTAATAACATTTATTTTCTTAACAAACTTATTTTCAATTATATAAAATTATATAAAGAAGAATATAAAAATAAACTTGGAGGCTAAAACCTAATAACATTTATTTTCTTAACAAACTTATTTTCAATTATATAAAATTATATAAAGAAGAATATAAAAATAAACTTGGAGGCTAAAACCTAATAACATTTATTTTCTTAACAAACTTATTTTCAATTATATAAAATTATATAAAAAAGAATATAAAAATAAACTTGGAGGCTAAAACCTAATAACATTTATTTTCTTAACAAACTTATTTTCAATTATATAAAATTATATAAAGAAGAATATAAAAATAAACTTGGAGGCTAAAACCTAATAACATTTATTTTCTTAACAAACTTATTTTCAATTATATAAAATTATATAAAGAAGAATATAAAAATAAACTTGGAGGCTAAAACCTAATAACATTTATTTTCTTAACAAACTTATTTTCAATTATATAAAATTATATAAAGAAGAATATAAAAATAAACTTGGAGGCTAAAACCTAATAACATTTATTTTCTTAACAAACTTATTTTCAATTATATAAAATTATATAAAGAAGAATATAAAAATAAACTTGGAGGCTAAAACCTAATAACATTTATTTTCTTAACTAACTTATTTTCAATTATATAAAATTATATAAAGAAGAATATAAAAATAAACTTGGAGGCTAAAACCTAATAACATTTATTTTCTTAACAAACTTATTTTCAATTATATAAAATTATATAAAGAAGAATATAAAAATAAACTTGGAGGCTAAAACCTAATAACATTTATTTTCTTAACAAACTTATTTTCAATTATATAAAATTATATAAAGAAGAATATAAAAATAAACTTGGAGGCTAAAACCTAATAACATTTATTTTCTTAACAAACTTATTTTCAATTATATAAAATTATATAAAGAAGAATATAAAAATAAACTTGGAGGCTAAAACCTAATAACATTTATTTTCTTAACAAACTTATTTTCAATTATATAAAATTATATAAAGAAGAATATAAAAATAAACTTGGAGGCTAAAACCTAATAACATTTATTTTCTTAACAAACTTATTTTCAATTATATAAAATTATATAAAGAAGAATATAAAAATAAACTTGGAGGCTAAAACCTAATAACATTTATTTTCTTAACAAACTTATTTTCAATTATATAAAATTATATAAAGAAGAATATAAAAATAAACTTGGAGGCTAAAACCTAATAACATTTATTTTCTTAACAAACTTATTTTCAATTATATAAAATTATATAAAGAAGAATATAAAAATAAACTTGGAGGCTAAAACCTAATAACATTTATTTTCTTAACAAACTTATTTTCAATTATATAAAATTATATAAAGAAGAATATAAAAATAAACTTGGAGGCTAAAACCTAATAACATTTATTTTCTTAACAAACTTATTTTCAATTATATAAAATTATATAAAGAAGAATATAAAAATAAACTTGGAGGCTAAAACCTAATAACATTTATTTTCTTAACAAACTTATTTTCAATTATATAAAATTATATAAAGAAGAATATAAAAATAAACTTGGAGGCTAAAACCTAATAACATTTATTTTCTTAACAAACTTATTTTCAATTATATAAAATTATATAAAGAAGAATATAAAAATAAACTTGGAGGCTAAAACCTAATAACATTTATTTTCTTAACAAACTTATTTTCAATTATATAAAATTATATAAAGAAGAATATAAAAATAAACTTGGAGGCTAAAACCTAATAACATTTATTTTCTTAACAAACTTATTTTCAATTATATAAAATTATATAAAAAAGAATATAAAAATAAACTTGGAGGCTAAAACCTAATAACATTTATTTTCTTAACAAACTTATTTTCAATTATATAAAATTATATAAAGAAGAATATAAAAATAAACTTGGAGGCTAAAACCTAATAACATTTATTTTCTTAACAAACTTATTTTCAATTATATAAAATTATATAAAGAAGAATATAAAAATAAACTTGGAGGCTAAAACCTAATAACATTTATTTTCTTAACAAACTTATTTTCAATTATATAAAATTATATAAAGAAGAATATAAAAATAAACTTGGAGGCTAAAACCTAATAACATTTATTTTCTTAACAAACTTATTTTCAATTATATAAAATTATATAAAGAAGAATATAAAAATAAACTTGGAGGCTAAAACCTAATAACATTTATTTTCTTAACAAACTTATTTTCAATTATATAAAATTATATAAAGAAGAATATAAAAATAAACTTGGAGGCTAAAACCTAATAACATTTATTTTCTTAACAAACTTATTTTCAATTATATAAAATTATATAAAGAAGAATATAAAAATAAACTTGGAGGCTAAAACCTAATAACATTTATTTTCTTAACAAACTTATTTTCAATTATATAAAATTATATAAAGAAGAATATAAAAATAAACTTGGAGGCTAAAACCTAATAACATTTATTTTCTTAACAAACTTATTTTCAATTATATAAAATTATATAAAGAAGAATATAAAAATAAACTTGGAGGCTAAAACCTAATAACATTTATTTTCTTAACAAACTTATTTTCAATTATATAAAATTATATAAAGAAGAATATAAAAATAAACTTGGAGGCTAAAACCTAATAACATTTATTTTCTTAACAAACTTATTTTCAATTATATAAAATTATATAAAGAAGAATATAAAAATAAACTTGGAGGCTAAAACCTAATAACATTTATTTTCTTAACAAACTTATTTTCAATTATATAAAATTATATAAAGAAGAATATAAAAATAAAATTGGAGGCTAAAACCTAATATCATTTATTTTCTTAACAAACTTATTTTCAATTATATAAAATTATATAAAGAAGAATATAAAAATAAACTTGGAGGCTAAAACCTAATAACATTTATTTTCTTAACAAACTTATTTTCAATTATATAAAATTATATAAAGAAGAATATAAAAATAAAATTGGAGGCTAAAACCTAATAACATTTATTTTCTTAACAAACTTATTTTCAATTATATAAAATTATATAAAGAAGAATATAAAAATAAACTTGGAGGCTAAAACCTAATAACATTTATTTTCTTAACAAACTTATTTTCAATTATATAAAATTATATAAAGAAGAATATAAAAATAAACTTGGAGGCTAAAACCTAATAACATTAATTTTCTTAACAAACTTATTTTCAATTATATAAAATTATATAAAGAAGAATATAAAAATAAACTTGGAGGCTAAAACCTAATAACATTAATTTTCTTAACAAACTTATTTTCAATTATATAAAATTATATAAAGAAGAATATAAAAATAAACTTGGAGGCTAAAACCTAATAACATTAATTTTCTTAACAAACTTATTTTCAATTATATAAAATTATATAAAGAAGAATATAAAAATAAACTTGGAGGCTAAAACCTAATAACATTTATTTTCTTAACAAACTTATTTTCAATTATATAAAATTATATAAAGAAGAATATAAAAATAAACTTGGAGGCTAAAACCTAATAACATTTATTTTCTTAACAAACTTATTTTCAATTATATAAAATTATATAAAGAAGAATATAAAAATAAACTTGGAGGCTAAAACCTAATAACATTTATTTTCTTAACAAACTTATTTTCAATTATATAAAATTATATAAAGAAGAATATAAAAATAAACTTGGAGGCTAAAACCTAATAACATTTATTTTCTTAACAAACTTATTTTCAATTATATAAAATTATATAAAGAAGAATATAAAAATAAACTTGGAGGCTAAAACCTAATAACATTTATTTTCTTAACAAACTTATTTTCAATTATATAAAATTATATAAAGAAGAATATAAAAATAAACTTGGAGGCTAAAACCTAATAACATTTATTTTCTTAACAAACTTATTTTCAATTATATAAAATTATATAAAGAAGAATATAAAAATAAAATTGGAGGCTAAAACCTAATATCATTTATTTTCTTAACAAACTTATTTTCAATTATATAAAATTATATAAAGAAGAATATAAAAATAAACTTGGAGGCTAAAACCTAATAACATTTATTTTCTTAACAAACTTATTTTCAATTATATAAAATTATTTAAAGAAGAATATAAAAATAAAATTGGAGGCTAAAACCTAATAACATTTATTTTCTTAACAAACTTATTTTCAATTATATAAAATTATATAAAGAAGAATATAAAAATAAACTTGGAGGCTAAAACCTAATAACATTTATTTTCTTAACAAACTTATTTTCAATTATATAAAATTATATAAAGAAGAATATAAAAATAAACTTGGAGGCTAAAACCTAATAACATTAATTTTCTTAACAAACTTATTTTCAATTATATAAAATTATATAAAGAAGAATATAAAAATAAACTTGGAGGCTAAAACCTAATAACATTAATTTTCTTAACAAACTTATTTTCAATTATATAAAATTATATAAAGAAGAATATAAAAATAAACTTGGAGGCTAAAACCTAATAACATTTATTTTCTTAACAAACTTATTTTCAATTATATAAAATTATATAAAGAAGAATATAAAAATAAACTTGGAGGCTAAAACCTAATAACATTTATTTTCTTATCAAACTTATTTTCAATTATATAAAATTATATAAAGAAGAATATAAAAATAAACTTGGAGGCTAAAACCTAATAACATTTATTTTCTTAACAAACTTATTTTCAATTATATAAAATTATATAAAGAAGAATATAAAAATAAACTTGGAGGCTAAAACCTAATAACATTTATTTTCTTAACAAACTTATTTTCAATTATATAAAATTATATAAAGAAGAATATAAAAATAAACTTGGAGGCTAAAACCTAATAACATTTATTTTCTTAACAAACTTATTTTCAATTATATAAAATTATATAAAGAAGAATATAAAAATAAACTTGGAGGCTAAAACCTAATAACATTTATTTTCTTAACAAACTTATTTTCAATTATATAAAATTATATAAAGAAGAATATAAAAATAAACTTGGAGGCTAAAACCTAATAACATTTATTTTCTTAACAAACTTATTTTCAATTATATAAAATTATATAAAGAAGAATATAAAAATAAACTTGGAGGCTAAAACCTAATAACATTTATTTTCTTAACAAACTTATTTTCAATTATATAAAATTATATAAAGAAGAATATAAAAATAAACTTGGAGGCTAAAACCTAATAACATTTATTTTCTTAACAAACTTATTTTCAATTATATAAAATTATATAAAGAAGAATATAAAAATAAACTTGGAGGCTAAAACCTAATAACATTTATTTTCTTAACAAACTTATTTTCAATTATATAGAATTATATAAAGAAGAATATAAAAATAAAATTGGAGGCTAAAACCTAATAACATTTATTTTCTTAACAAACTTATTTTCAATTATATAAAATTATATAAAGAAGAATATAAAAATAAACTTGGAGGCTAAAACCTAATAACATTTATTTTCTTAACAAACTTATTTTCAATTATATAAAATTATATAAAGAAGAATATAAAAATAAACTTGGAGGCTAAAACCTAATAACATTTATTTTCTTAACAAACTTATTTTCAATTATATAAAATTATATAAAGAAGAATATAAAAATAAAATTGGAGGCTAAAACCTAATATCATTTATTTTCTTAACAAACTTATTTTCAATTATATAAAATTATATAAAGAAGAATATAAAAATAAACTTGGAGGCTAAAACCTAATAACATTTATTTTCTTAACAAACTTATTTTCAATTATATAAAATTATATAAAGAAGAATATAAAAATAAAATTGGAGGCTAAAACCTAATAACATTTATTTTCTTAACAAACTTATTTTCAATTATATAAAATTATATAAAGAAGAATATAAAAATAAACTTGGAGGCTAAAACCTAATAACATTTATTTTCTTAACAAACTTATTTTCAATTATATAAAATTATATAAAGAAGAATATAAAAATAAACTTGGAGGCTAAAACCTAATAACATTAATTTTCTTAACAAACTTATTTTCAATTATATAAAATTATATAAAGAAGAATATAAAAATAAACTTGGAGGCTAAAACCTAATAACATTTATTTTCTTAACAAACTTATTTTCAATTATATAAAATTATATAAAGAAGAATATAAAAATAAACTTGGAGGCTAAAACCTAATAACATTTATTTTCTTAACAAACTTATTTTCAATTATATAAAATTATATAAAGAAGAATATAAAAATAAACTTGGAGGCTAAAACCTAATAACATTTATTTTCTTAACAAACTTATTTTCAATTATATAAAATTATATAAAGAAGAATATAAAAATAAACTTGGAGGCTAAAACCTAATAACATTTATTTTCTTAACAAACTTATTTTCAATTATATAAAATTATATAAAGAAGAATATAAAAATAAACTTGGAGGCTAAAAACTAATAACATTTATTTTTTTAACAAACTTATTTTCAATTATATAAAATTATATAAAGAAGAATATAAAAATAAACTTGGAGGCTAAAACCTAAAACCTAATAACATTTATTTTTTTTCTTAACAAACTTATTTTCAATTATATAAAATTATATAAAGAAGAATATAAAAATAAACTTGGAGGCTAAAACCTAATAACATTTATTTTCTTAACAAACTTATTTTCAATTATATAAAATTATATAAAGAAGAATATAAAAATAAACTTGGAGGCTAAAACCTAATAACATTTATTTTCTTAACAAACTTATTTTCAATTATATAAAATTATATAAAGAAGAATATAAAAATAAACTTGGAGGCTAAAACCTAATAACATTTATTTTCTTAACAAACTTATTTTCAATTATATAGAATTATATAAAGAAGAATATAAAAATAAAATTGGAGGCTAAAACCTAATAACATTTATTTTCTTAACAAACTTATTTTCAATTATATAAAATTATATAAAGAAGAATATAAAAATAAACTTGGAGGCTAAAACCTAATAACATTTATTTTCTTAACAAACTTATTTTCAATTATATAGAATTATATAAAGAAGAATATAAAAATAAAATTGGAGGCTAAAACCTAATAACATTTATTTTCTTAACAAACTTATTTTCAATTATATAAAATTATATAAAGAAGAATATAAAAATAAACTTGGAGGCTAAAACCTAATAACATTTATTTTCTTAACAAACTTATTTTCAATTATATAAAATTATATAAAGAAGAATATAAAAATAAACTTGGAGGCTAAAACCTAATAACATTTATTTTCTTAACAAACTTATTTTCAATTATATAAATTTATATAAAGAAGAATATAAAAATAAACTTGGAGGCTAAAACCTAATAACATTTATTTTCTTAACAAACTTATTTTCAATTATATAAAATTATATAAAGAAGAATATAAAAATAAACTTGGAGGCTAAAACCTAATAACATTTACAGGGTGCGTAGAAAGTCCTTGCCCACACTCTTTTTGGCATAAAAATTTAATCAAGTGGAATTTTGCCAAATAAATTCACACATACAATCACAAGAATGTGTGTTATTAGAAAATTAAAAAAGATTTGCAAAATTTGAAAAATTTGCGGAAATACAAGCATCTAAACACTTCTGGAAATTGACTACGATGGTCGCAACTTCGTCATCACTAATAATTTGGTCCCGGGCACGCTTTATTGAAGTTTTAGGATTCTCATTTATTTTTTATATGTTCAGCCTAATCCTTTGCTCCAAAACTGACCAAAAAATAGTCCAAAGGATTAAGTTCTGGTGAGTTAGGATCTTGTTAAGATTTGGTGAGATATGGTGAAGGATTAAGGTCTGTTGATCTCTTATTTATTTTTTTTCGAATTTAAATTGATATGTAAAATTAAAGAAGATCAAATTAATCATAAAAAAATTAATATCGGCCTTGGACAAGACTGGGCACCTGCTCATGGGGCAAAAACAACAATTCAGCTGTGTGAAAATTTGTATCTCGTTTTTAGGTTGCTTTTATTTGGCCTTCAAAGTCACCTTATCTTAATCCTTTGGAAATTTATGTTTGGACACTTTTGTAGCAAATGATTAGACGAAAAAGATAAAAAATAATTGAGAATCTGAAAACTTCAATAAAGCGTGCCCGGGCCCAAAAAAGTGAAATGACTGTGCGACCATCGTAGTCAATTTCCAGAAGTGTTTAGATGCTTGTATTTCCGCAAATTTTTCAAATTTTGCAAATCTTTTTTAATTTTCTAATAACACACTTCTTGTGATTGTATGTGTGAATTTATTTGGCAAAATTCCTCATGATTAAATTTTTATGCCAAAAAAAGTGTGGGCAAGGACTTTTTACGCACCCTGTATTCTCTTAACAAACTTATTTTCAATTATATAAAATTATATAAAGAAGAATATAAAAATAAAATTGGAGGCTAAAACCTAATAACATTTATTTTCTTAACAAACTTATTTTCAATTATATAAAATAATATAAAGAAGAATATAAAAATAAACTTGGAGGCTAAAACCTAATAACATTTATTTTCTTAACAAACTTATTTTCAATTATATAAAATTATATAAAGAAGAATATAAAAATAAACTTGGAGGCTAAAACCTAATAACATTTATTTTCTTAACAAACTTATTTTCAATTATATAAAATTATATAAAGAAGAATATAAAAATAAACTTGGAGGCTAAAACCTAATAACATTTATTTTCTTAACAAACTTATTTTCAATTATATAAAATTATATAAAGAAGAATATAAAAATAAACTTGGAGGCTAAAACCTAATAACATTTATTTTCTTAACAAACATATTTTCAATTATATAAAATTATATAAAGAAGAATATAAAAATAAACTTGGAGGCTAAAACCTAATAACATTTATTTTCTTAACAAACATATTTTCAATTATATAAAATTATATAAAGAAGAATATAAAAATAAACTTGGAGGCTAAAACCTAATAACATTTATTTTCTTAACAAACTTATTTTCAATTATATAAAATTATATAAAGAAGAATATAAAAATAAACTTGGAGGCTAAAACCTAATAACATTTATTTTCTTAACAAACTTATTTTCAATTATATAAAATTATATAAAGAAGAATATAAAAATAAACTTGGAGGCTAAAACCTAATAACATTTATTTTCTTAACAAACTTATTTTCAATTATATAGAATTATATAAAGAAGAATATAAAAATAAAATTGGAGGCTAAAACCTAATAACATTTATTTTCTTAACAAACTTATTTTCAATTATATAAAATTATATAAAGAAGAATATAAAAATAAACTTGGAGGCTAAAACCTAATAACATTTATTTTCTTAACAAACTTATTTTCAATTATATAGAATTATATAAAGAAGAATATAAAAATAAAATTGGAGGCTAAAACCTAATAACATTTATTTTCTTAACAAACTTATTTTCAATTATATAAAATTATATAAAGAAGAATATAAAAATAAACTTGGAGGCTAAAACCTAATAACATTTATTTTCTTAACAAACTTATTTTCAATTATATAAAATTATATAAAGAAGAATATAAAAATAAACTTGGAGGCTAAAACCTAATAACATTTATTTTCTTAACAAACTTATTTTCAATTATATAAAATTATATAAAGAAGAATATAAAAATAAACTTGGAGGCTAAAACCTAATAACATTTATTTTCTTAACAAACTTATTTTCAATTATATAAAATTATATAAAGAAGAATATAAAAATAAAATTGGAGGCTAAAACCTAATAACATTTATTTTCTTAACAAACATATTTTCAATTATATAAAATTATATAAAGAAGAATATAAAAATAAACTTGGAGGCTAAAACCTAATAACATTTATTTTCTTAACAAACTTATTTTCAATTATATAAAATTATATAAAGAAGAATATAAAAATAAAATTGGAGGCTAAAACCTAATAACATTTATTTTCTTAACAAACATATTTTCAATTATATAAAATTATATAAAGAAGAATATAAAAATAAACTTGGAGGCTAAAACCTAATAACATTTATTTTCTTAACAAACTTATTTTCAATTATATAAAATTATATAAAGAAGAATATAAAAATAAACTTGGAGGCTAAAACCTAATAACATTTATTTTCTTAACAAACTTATTTTCAATTATATAAAATTATATAAAGAAGAATATAAAAATAAACTTGGAGGCTAAAACCTAATAACATTTATTTTCTTAACAAACTTATTTTCAATTATATAAAATTATATAAAGAAGAATATAAAAATAAACTTGGAGGCTAAAACCTAATAACATTTATTTTCTTAACAAACTTATTTTCAATTATATAAAATTATATAAAGAAGAATATAAAAATAAACTTGGAGGCTAAAACCTAATAACATTTATTTCTTAACAAACTTATTTTCAATTATATAAAATTATATAAAGAAGAATATAAAAATAAACTTGGAGGCTAAAACCTAATAACATTTATTTTCTTAACAAACTTATTTTCAATTATATAAAATTATATAAAGAAGAATATAAAAATAAACTTGGAGGCTAAAACCTAATAACATTTATTTTCTTAACAAACATATTTTCAATTATATAAAATTATATAAAGAAGAATATAAAAATAAACTTGGAGGCTAAAACCTAATAACATTTATTTTCTTAACAAACTTATTTTCAATTATATAAAATTATATAAAGAAGAATATAAAAATAAACTTGGAGGCTAAAACCTAATAACATTTATTTTCTTAACAAACTTATTTTCAATTATATAAAATTATATAAAGAAGAATATAAAAATAAACTTGGAGGCTAAAACCTAATAACATTTATTTTCTTAACAAACTTATTTTCAATTATATAAAATTATATAAAGAAGAATATAAAAATAAAATTGGAGGCTAAAACCTAATAACATTTATTTTCTTAACAAACATATTTTCAATTATATAAAATTATATAAAGAAGAATATAAAAATAAACTTGGAGGCTAAAACCTAATAACATTTATTTTCTTAACAAACTTATTTTCAATTATATAAAATTATATAAAGAAGAATATAAAAATAAACTTGGAGGCTAAAACCTAATAACATTTATTTTCTTAACAAACTTATTTTCAATTATATAAAATTATATAAAGAAGAATATAAAAATAAACTTGGAGGCTAAAACCTAATAACATTTATTTTCTTAACAAACTTATTTTCAATTATATAAAATTATATAAAGAAGAATATAAAAATAAACTTGGAGGCTAAAACCTAATAACATTTATTTTCTTAACAAACTTATTTTCAATTATTATATAAAATTATATAAAGAAGAATATAAAAATAAACTTGGAGGCTAAAACCTAATAACATTTATTTTCTTAACAAACTTATTTTCAATTATTATATAAAATTATATAAAGAAGAATATAAAAATAAAATTGGAGGCTAAAACCTAATAACATTTATTTTCTTAACAAACATATTTTCAATTATATAAAATTATATAAAGAAGAATATAAAAATAAACTTGGAGGCTAAAACCTAATAACATTTATTTTCTTAACAAACTTATTTTCAATTATTATATAAAATTATATAAAGAAGAATATAAAAATAAACTTGGAGGCTAAAACCTAATAACATTTATTTTCTTAACAAACTTATTTTCAATTATATAAAATTATATAAAGAAGAATATAAAAATAAACTTGGAGGCTAAAACCTAATAACATTTATTTTCTTAACAAACTTATTTTCAATTATATAGAATTATATAAAGAAGAATATAAAAATAAAATTGGAGGCTAAAACCTAATAACATTTATTTTCTTAACAAACTTATTTTCAATTATATAAAATTATATAAAGAAGAATATAAAAATAAACTTGGAGGCTAAAACCTAATAACATTTATTTTCTTAACAAACTTATTTTCAATTATATAGAATTATATAAAGAAGAATATAAAAATAAAATTGGAGGCTAAAACCTAATAACATTTATTTTCTTAACAAACTTATTTTCAATTATATAAAATTATATAAAGAAGAATATAAAAATAAACTTGGAGGCTAAAACCTAATAACATTTATTTTCTTAACAAACTTATTTTCAATTATATAAAATTATATAAAGAAGAATATAAAAATAAACTTGGAGGCTAAAACCTAATAACATTTATTTTCTTAACAAACTTATTTTCAATTATATAAAATTATATAAAGAAGAATATAAAAATAAACTTGGAGGCTAAAACCTAATAACATTTATTTTCTTAACAAACTTATTTTCAATTATATAAAATTATATAAAGAAGAATATAAAAATAAAATTGGAGGCTAAAACCTAATAACATTTATTTTCTTAACAAACATATTTTCAATTATATAAAATTATATAAAGAAGAATATAAAAATAAACTTGGAGGCTAAAACCTAATAACATTTATTTTCTTAACAAACTTATTTTCAATTATATAAAATTATATAAAGAAGAATATAAAAATAAAATTGGAGGCTAAAACCTAATAACATTTATTTTCTTAACAAACATATTTTCAATTATATAAAATTATATAAAGAAGAATATAAAAATAAACTTGGAGGCTAAAACCTAATAACATTTATTTTCTTAACAAACTTATTTTCAATTATATAAAATTATATAAAGAAGAATATAAAAATAAACTTGGAGGCTAAAACCTAATAACATTTATTTTCTTAACAAACTTATTTTCAATTATATAAAATTATATAAAGAAGAATATAAAAATAAACTTGGAGGCTAAAACCTAATAACATTTATTTTCTTAACAAACTTATTTTCAATTATATAAAATTATATAAAGAAGAATATAAAAATAAACTTGGAGGCTAAAACCTAATAACATTTATTTTCTTAACAAACTTATTTTCAATTATATAAAATTATATAAAGAAGAATATAAAAATAAACTTGGAGGCTAAATACCTAATAACATTTATTTCTTAACAAACTTATTTTCAATTATATAAAATTATATAAAGAAGAATATAAAAATAAACTTGGAGGCTAAAACCTAATAACATTTATTTTCTTAACAAACTTATTTTCAATTATATAAAATTATATAAAGAAGAATATAAAAATAAACTTGGAGGCTAAAACCTAATAACATTTATTTTCTTAACAAACATATTTTCAATTATATAAAATTATATAAAGAAGAATATAAAAATAAACTTGGAGGCTAAAACCTAATAACATTTATTTTCTTAACAAACTTATTTTCAATTATATAAAATTATATAAAGAAGAATATAAAAATAAACTTGGAGGCTAAAACCTAATAACATTTATTTTCTTAACAAACTTATTTTCAATTATATAAAATTATATAAAGAAGAATATAAAAATAAACTTGGAGGCTAAAACCTAATAACATTTATTTTCTTAACAAACTTATTTTCAATTATATAAAATTATATAAAGAAGAATATAAAAATAAAATTGGAGGCTAAAACCTAATAACATTTATTTTCTTAACAAACATATTTTCAATTATATAAAATTATATAAAGAAGAATATAAAAATAAACTTGGAGGCTAAAACCTAATAACATTTATTTTCTTAACAAACTTATTTTCAATTATATAAAATTATATAAAGAAGAATATAAAAATAAACTTGGAGGCTAAAACCTAATAACATTTATTTTCTTAACAAACTTATTTTCAATTATATAAAATTATATAAAGAAGAATATAAAAATAAACTTGGAGGCTAAAACCTAATAACATTTATTTTCTTAACAAACTTATTTTCAATTATATAAAATTATATAAAGAAGAATATAAAAATAAACTTGGAGGCTAAAACCTAATAACATTTATTTTCTTAACAAACTTATTTTCAATTATTATATAAAATTATATAAAGAAGAATATAAAAATAAACTTGGAGGCTAAAACCTAATAACATTTATTTTCTTAACAAACTTATTTTCAATT
>CAVMJV010000418.1:0-43428 GCA_963681835.1 Meloidogyne enterolobii
TTCAAACTAAAAGACTTTCGAAAATCTATAAAATTGGAGCGCGGACCTCTTCGAGATATTTATGATATTCAAGAAGCTGTAGAAGAAGAATATTCTATTGCAACAGAATCTGTTAAATAATTTTATGTAGTAATTAGATTAATTTTATAAAAATTTTATTCTAGTCCCTAAACGTTCCGTTTTTTTTAATTTTTCGAAAATTTCCGTGAAAATTTTCCTTAAAATTAGAAAAAATTAAAAATTAATGGAACGTATTTATTCTTTCCCTAATTTTTGTTGATCCCTCAATTTACGGCCAAAAAGCTCGCCATTTTTAAAAATGTTTTTAATTTTTGATAAATATTCAGAAGCAAAGTTCATTTATTTTTAAAATTTTTATAGCCTTAACTTACATATTTATTTGCTTTATCTAAAAATATTACAACATTATCTTAATTATTTATTTAGAGAGTAACTAATTTTTACAATATCTGGCAATAATTAAGCGTTGGTTATGCTGCTTCTTGCAATCTTGAGGATTTACTAATAGAGCTGGTAAATTAAATATTTATGTTAAAGTAAGATTAAGTAGTTCTTGACCAAATTTAAGCCAATATTTGATATAATTTATCCGTTTTTATTAATAAAAATTTCAGTGAGGTTGACTCCCTTTTAGACTCTCTCTCCTACAGTTTCCTACTAACATAAGTCCTCCCTCGATATCTCACTGCTCACCTAATAACGCCAAAAACGATTATACCCCCCCCCCCACTCCCTTCACTTTATCAAACACACATGGATACAACATTAGTCAATGCTTTTAAATTTTTATTCACTTTTATCCTCACACATCTGGTGCTTTTAAATCGATCGTGTTTCCCCAACACGTTAAAATCTCTTCCAACTTTTTTACAAGTTCTTTATTAAATAAAAATAGAAATAGTACTAAAATACTTTCACTATTCTCAAGCTTTAAAGCTGTAAATATAGCTTTAAATAACAGTTGCCTTGTGGATAAATGTTTGTGCATCCTTTGCAAATTATAATAGTCCTGCAGTTCAAATATACCAATATTTTTAAAAATTTATCCCTCTATTAAGTTAAAAAAATGTCGTCTGCTTCATCAACTCCAAGGAGTATTTCTCCTTGCTTCAATGTTGTTGAACGCTCTACTGGCAGACGCTTTTTGGCACAAAGGAAGCCTTTGGATGAAGAATTGGAAAGGGATATTCAAATGCATAATGTTTTGCGTGAATCGCCTGATCTTGCTCAATTACACCAAGTTTTGGTGGAGGATGGGGAAGCTGTGATAGTTTATGGAAAGTTCGTAAAATTTTGCAGTAATTAAA
Source organism: Meloidogyne enterolobii (assembly GCA_963681835.1). NCBI lineage: Eukaryota > Metazoa > Nematoda > Chromadorea > Rhabditida > Meloidogynidae > Meloidogyne > Meloidogyne enterolobii. The sequence goes on from CAVMJV010000418.1 coordinate 1,329, forward strand.
TTCAAAAATTGAATTTTTTGAATTAAATTAAGTTGAAATTCTTAAGAATTAAGAGAGCTTTATATGAGCGATGAGTGGATTTATTGGTAAAATTATTAGTAAAATCGACAAATAAATGAGGGAGTAACTCAAATAGATGAGCAAACAAATAAGCATTTTCCGATATACCAACCCAATAGCTCTTGATCCAAAACACGCAAGCTTATAAAAAATATTGGAAAATAGCCATATTATTGCTCTTAAATCCTCTCTTAAAAATTAAATTTCTTAAATTATTACTTAATTAATGGCATCCTCAACCGATTCAATTACCTCATTTTCTTCAATATTACCAGGAAAACGTTCATTAAGCCCTCTAAAATTGTGTATACCTTTTAATATTAAAATCAGGTTTTATCTCCCTTTTTAGCGCAGATCGCTCCTTTCTTGACTCTTTACTACCTCCGCCATCTAGACGTTCACATTCAAGATCTCCTTCTACATGTCAAGTTGGGGAATCAGCACCCCGTCCTTCTGGAGCTAGAGAAGAACAAGTACAGGTAGAAAAGGGATCTCTCTTTCTGATTCAGGAAATTCTTTCCCAGATCTTTGTAAAACAACTATTAACAGCTCTAGCTTATATGCATAGTCGGGGGATTGTTCATTTGGATTTGAGACCAGAAGTTATTTTACTGCAAGATGACCATCTTCGACTTGCCGATTTTGGTCAAAGCAGGTGATTTATTAGTCAAAATAATAATTAATTGCGATTATATAGACGGCTAATCAATGGAAAACTGATGGGTGGTTCGATTAAATCTAACCCAGAATTTGTTTCTCCCGAAGTAGTAGCTGGAACAGAACCAGTCACTTTAGCAGCTGATATGTGGAGTGTTGGAGCTCTTACTTGTAATTTAACAATTTTTAAAATTACTTGACAATTTTGATGATTTAAAGACGTTCTCCTTTTTGGTCAATCACCTTTTCTTGGTGATAATGATGAAGAAACTTTGCAAAATGTATTAAAAGGGGAGTTTCAGTTTGATGATACAAACCAACAAATTTCTTCAAATGCTCGTGAATTTGTTAAGAAGCTTTTAGTTAGAGATCCACAGTTTCGTTTCTTAATAGAAAATTAAAAATAATAACATTTAAGTGGACGTATTGATGTTCAACAAGCATTGACTCAAGAGTGGTTATCCGATCCTTCCTTAGACGATGCCAAGCTTTCAACTGATTGCTTACGTGAATTCAAATATCGACATCAATGGCTAGAACGTCGAGTATTTGTACAACAAACTCCCTCGGAGCAATTAACACAAATGGTAGAAGCACCTCGAGCTTTGTGCACTGCGAGTAGTAAAAGGCCTACAGCGGAGCCTGCTACGCCTTCAGAAATTTCTAGAAGGGAACCTTTAGCTGTTTATGATTATTTGCATATTCGAGCTGAGGAACAAGCAGCAAAACAGCCCCATTTTGCCCAACAAATTCAATCTCAAAGACAGAAGGGTCTTTCTCCGTTGCCAATGCGTGAATCTCCTACACCTAGAGGTCAAAATAATTTTGGTGGACAACCCTTTGGAGATAGAGGAGGACAACAACAACAGCCTCCATTTCCCATACCTCCTTCAAATAAACGAAGTCAATCTCCTGGAACGCCACGATTTCCAACAGAACCTCCACCCATTCCAGATTGGATTGTTTCTCAATTACCCCCAGGCGTTAAAAAAGAACATTTGCGATGGGACCCTTATGGAGGAGGATTTTATTTGCCTCCAGAATTTCAACCAAAAGGTCAGGGAGCTCCACCACCATTACCTCCTCGTAGCAGAAGTGGCTCATCGGAACGATCAGCCCCTGGTGGAGGGTATCAACAGCAAACTGGACCTCCACAGTTTGCACCCTTACCTGCAGGAATTTCAAAGAAAATTGAGGAGGTGAGGGAATTTTCTAAAATATTTTACAAAAATTAATTCATAGATGGCTGCAGCTGCGGCAAAGAAACAAAAACAACCACAACAGCAACCACAACAAAAATTGACTCCAGAAGAGACCGAATTCCTTGCTGACTTGGCTAAACAGTTTGGAATTACTGAATTAAAATTAGAGGATTTAAAAGTAATTTTTGTACAAAAATAAATCTAGACTGATTATTTTTCAAAGAATCCTCAATCAGCTCTTATGAAATTAATTAGAGGAGAGCGTCGACAGATTCAAGAGGAGGTGCTTAATAACAGCCCACTTTCGATAAATTTTTTGTTTAATTTTACAGCTTGCTAATCGTGTTCTTTCCGATATTTCCGAGGAAAGCGGTGGAGGTGATTCGAATAGCTCAGCCACCCAAAACAGTGAACGTTCCTCTGGTACAACTACTCCTCGCCCGCAAAAACAGGTGTTGACAAATATTGTGTTAATCCTTTGTTTAATTAATCTTTGGTTAAACACACACTAAAAACAACAAAATTAATTAGGTTCCTCGAAGAACAACAACCCCAATAGATGCTATGGATGCTGACGGGGAAGGGAGTACCACAACAACAGCTGAACATGAAGGTCCTTCCTCTAGTACGGTAACTCCTCTAGCCTCTCCCGCATTTATGGCCGAATCTCCTCCTCCACTTAATCAACAATTACAACATTTTTTCCCATCGGAGGTCATTAAATAAAAATAGATTTTTGCTCATTCAAAAAATTTTCTTTCAAAATTTCAGAAACTTCCAGACGACATTTCTTCCCCACCCGAAATACTTGATGAAGCAGAACAACATTTTACTAGCAAACATCTTCCCCTTCAAATCCCAGATTTTGGTATAAAATCACCCGTACAACTTTCACCTCGTGGGGAACATACCATGAGCGTTCAGATTGTGCCGAAGAAAGAGGTCCTATCGCCGAATGCCTCTCATGATTCAACAGTCCAAAAACCTTCCCCTTTCCGTCACTTGCCTGATACAGAATTTGATTTACTAATGGATGCCGTTGATCGAGTTAAACGTGATCAAGACAAACGAAACTCTGTACGAGATAAAATTACAATTTAAATTTATTATGATTTTAAAGGAGCAAACCCCAGCCTTACTTAAACAAGAAGAAAAAGATCTAGAAATTTATAGACCATATTCAGCTTATGCTGAATATGAACGTGAAGTAAAAAGTTTACAGACTCTTAAAAATATTAGTGGAGATGAAGATTTTGCCTGGGAATCAAATTATCAAATTGGGCCAGAAACTTTATTGGTGCCAACTTTTGGAGCTCGTTTTAATGCTCGAGTTAGAGATTATAGACGTGGAATTTGGGGAGATTCTGCTGCCTATGTTTTTTCTGGAGAGCTTGGAGCAAGGAATACAGATGTAACTGTTAGAGAAAGGCGTAGATATACTGATTTAATAAGAGGTATTTGAGAGAGTAATTCGGGGATCAAACTGAGATACCGTAATTTTCAATTTTCGGGATTTTTAGGATTTATCCGAAAGGATCCGTCTCATATACCATATGCGCGATTTCCAAGTTTAATCCCAATGGATTCTTTTTATAATTTGCAAATATGTATATTTCTCTCATTTTTCAGAAGAACCCCTTGTAGCAAAATCAGTAGATAACGTTCTTGAAGGCTTACTCCAAACCCATGAAGGTGCACAACTACGAGTAACTAATGGGAATGAATGTATTGAAGCTCAGGGAGAGACTTCTGAAAAGTCACAGAATGTCGGTGAAAAAAGTATGGAAACATTGAAATAGAAATTAAAATAATACTTCTTTAAAGAATTTGCACCCATTTTTCGTTCACGACTGCGTGATGGCTATTTTTCTGAGAATTCTCCTTCGGTTTATATGGAATGTCAACCTATTGGTTAATATCCAAGATATTTTTTTCTGATAAAACTCGAAAATTATCTCAGGTAACCCTTCGCCCGAGGTTACCTTCTTTCATCATGAAAGTGCATTATGTGAGGATGGTCGGCATCAAATTACTCGTTTAGGCAATAACATATGGCGGTGAATAAGTTAACTTTACATAGATTAATATTCACTCGATTTTATTAGATTAACCATTTTAAAACCTCTACCCGGTGTGGATACAGGGGAATACTCATGTGTTGCTACAAACGAATTGGGGCGTGATAAATGTATTTGTAAATGTATTGGAGGAGGTAAAATATAGAATTTTGAATTTTATAATTAATTCTAAAGAACCTCCAAATCGTCCTTCCCGTCCCGAAGTTGAATTATCTGCGGATACGGAAGTTTATGTTAGTTGGGAAGCACCTGAAAGGTTACCTGTTACGGTATGATTTTTTGAAATTTTATTGAATAGAAACCATATTAGCTAAACGGAACTACTTATCGGATTGAATGTAGACCCGCAGGTGAACGTGATGCTTTTTCGGCTTGGACATGTTTAAGTAATTGTGTTGAGGAAGAAGCTGTGGTGATTAAGCATTTATTGGTAAAGTATAGAGGGAGATTCAATTTACTATTTGATCTTTTAGCCTCAAGGTATTTACCAATTTCGCGTAACTGCTAAAAATGAATTTGGATGGGGAGAGCCTTCAATACATTCAAGAATTATTCGGACACATCCTCGAGGTCGAACACATCCTCGAAAATATTTTATTTGATTTTTAGGTGTTCCAAAATTTAACTTAGACGTATTACGTAAGGAAGGGCGTCGTTTTACTGTAGTTATTATGCCACAAAAAAGTAAAGGCCCAGGGCTTACCGAAATTCAAGAAGAATTGGCTGAAAGGGAAGAGGAAGAAGACGAAGAAGGAATTGAAATACAAAATGATGAAAATACTAGGAAGGATTCTTTAAGGAATGGATCTGTTAATGGGAACGGAAATGGGTTTTCGAAGAAAGTTCAATTGAATACTAGTGAAGATCCTCTTAAACGATTTCAGGTACCACAGACCATTACCGATTTAAATTTAATATTAATTGACAGCTGGAAACAGAACTTTTCCGTGGCCAGTTTAGCGTTATACGCTATGCCATTGACTCTAAAACAAGTTCCCATTGTATAGGTATTTTTAGAATCTTATTGTTCCTTACAATTACAAAGATATTTTGTTCAGTTAAAATACGTGCCTCACCTACTCACGGCTCTCTAATGTTTGCAACACCAGCAGAACGTATGAAGGCTGCATTAATTGAATATGAAACACTATCAGAATGTCAACATGAAAACATCGTTCAACTTCTAGCTGCTTATTGTTCTGACAATGCTTTCCAACTTCTTTTCATGGAGCGTCTTTATGAAGATATTTTTCAAAGATTTGTGAGGCTTGAGACATATTCTGAGGTTGTTATCCTTCGAATAGTACTCACAATTAATAATACTTATAGGAGCAAATAGCTTTTGTTATTCGTCAAATTGCTGGTGCTCTTCGATGGATCCACTTTTGTGGGTGAGTTTACCTCTGAGATACCCTCAAACCCCTCAAAACAATAACAGATTTGTTCACGGTGATGTTGAACCTACAAACGTAATGTTTACCACAAAACGAGCTTGGCATGTTAAATTAATTGACTTTGGGAGAGCTCGTCTTATAGGTTCGCGTAATGGATTAGCAGGTGATGGACAGTTACTTGAAGAATGGACTGCACCGGAAGTTCTATTATTAACAACTAAAAAGACTTCTAATGGATTGGAAAACAATTCCGCCAAAAATAACGAAGATCAAATTTTGGCCAATCAGCAAAGTGATATGTGGGGTCTTGGCCTAATTACTTTTTGCCTGTGAGTTTGAGCATCAAATGATTGGAAAATCTAAACCCGGGATTTTCAGACTTGCTGGCTTTCATCCATTTGCTGATGAAACGGACACACCTCAAGAAGTACGCCATAATGTGCTTGAGGAACGTTGTGATCCGAACCTTGTAAAAAAATTTTTAAAGTATTCTAAATTTTCTGTTTAGATTCCAGTACAAGCAAGCGAAGAAGCACTCAAATTCGTTTTTTGGGCTTTAAAGAAACAGCCTTCGTATAAAATTATTTTTTGTGTCAATTTTTTAAATTAAACAGGCGGAGAATGCGTACAGACGAAGCACTTTCACATCGTTGGTTAGCATCAGACCAGGCAATGGTTCGCCGACGTGAAAACATAAAATATGGTTCCTATCGGCTTATACGTACAGCAAAACGTCGCCTTCAGCATCAATGCCAGTTTGCACGAAATGGAGTCGGAGGGAATGAAAGGCAGTTGGATAAAGCTGAGAATGGAACTGGGTTTAGTCAGAATAAACGGCCTGAAATAAACAGATCTTCAACATCCCAGAACAATGGGATACCAAGACAGCGAATTGTTTCAGCTGAATGTTAATAATTAATAGAACATTCTAAATTTTGTATTATCTGTTGTTTCTAATTTTTGATGATAAAATGTTATCATAAATTTACATTATTAATATGATTTACAATATTATGATCGGCTTAAATCGGCAAAATCGCTTTCTCTGGATTTTCAAGCCTAACAGGACAGGATCCCACGGATCAATCCCGTAAATCCCGATAGTCGCTAAAACAATAGATTTCAGGACAGAATCCCGTAAACTCCCGTACGGGAATTCTTAATGATTTTCTCTCATACGACAGTAGGACACACTGAATAATTTGCTTTGAAACGACTCCTTTTAAAATGCAACACTGAAACGTCCACTACCCGTCATTTTTTTCAATAATCACGAGTGAAAAATAGACGAGAGAAAGTAAATCAGAGAAATATACAAAGTCAGTGTGTACTCGTTTGTAAATAATGGTGCAATTGTTATTGCGAGAACGCCTCAACACTTTTTTTTGTTTTGAGCTGGTACTAACCTTGTGCAAACGCATCTCGTTACCGGCTGTACCTTTCTCTTCCCTTCTTTTTTATTTATTTTGCTAAACATTTTGTTTATTTATTGAACATTACTTTACCTTTTGATTTAATGTTTTATTATAATTTTTTGTTATTTTTTCAAGTTGCAAAGAAATTAAAATTCTAACAAAAATGCATCAACCAAATAATTTAACAACTTCTACAAATTTTCACTCTTTTCAATTACCACAATCTTCAGCAACAGCTTCATATTTTCAGACAACAACTCTTTCCCCCCAACACAATTTAAAATGCTCTGCTGTTGTTCAACTAATGCCCAATTGTCATCCAACTACAGCAATGGCTAATCAACAACCAAATATTCCCTCTTCGGGCCAACTACATTTGATATCGTTTAGGCCTGTAATTGATAATGGAACAAAATTTTTGGATTCAAATCCTTGCCAGCCAGGCTCTTCTACCTTTGCGGCTGCTTTTGTTCCTGCGAATTTGATTCATTCAGGTCAACACAACCACCCACATGGACCGAATCCGCCTACATTTTTGGTTGATTTTTTCTATTTTTCTTCATAATTTTTTTAATTTTTAGGGAATTAATGATTGTCTTCCCCTTCCACAAACATTCAGTCAATTGCCCCCTCTACCTCCTCCTCCACCAAATATTTTTATTCAACCACCCTCGGCTTCAACAGCACATTCTAATTTTCTACCCCAAACGTTTTTGCCCCCATCAACGGCCGCTGCAGATTTTGCACAAATTAGCCCATCCTGTCATGGCTGTTCATCACCATCAACAACATATTGTTACTACACCTAATAAAAAATGTCGACCTCCATCGTTGGATGGCGCTGGAGATTGGACTACTGCTGTTACAGGTTATCTTTATGTGATCAATCTTTAAGGTAGGGGTACTCACACACACCCAGAGACTCACAAATCCAAATATTTGGAGGATAAAAAGGATTTGTGCAGATTAAGACTTATTAAGGGGGATATCAGGATTTGGGCGAATTAAGATGGATGTGGGTTTATGGAAACTTACAATTAGACGGAATCTTCAAATGTCAGATAAGGCAAAAGTCAGCATGCCACCGTATTCTTAATCTTGATTCCCCTTTAGCCTCTAAATATCTTGATTTGACCTTAGTGGTGGACTCATTTTTATATATCAATCTTGTTTTTCAAGAATTTTTTATTAAGGTTGGGAGCAGGCAGCAATGATAAAAAACAAAATTGGTTTACTCGTCAACAATCGCTTCCGAATTATGCAAAGTATTGCTTCTGGTTCATATGGTGAAATTTTTGCAGCAGAGGATTTGCACAGTCCTGGAGTTAAAAAACAAAGAGTTGCTGTTAAATTTGATGGAGGTTTCTTTGGTATTTTATTTTTTGTTTATTTTTAACAGCTTGTCGTGACAACCATTTGCGCTATGAGTATTTGGTAAATTATTTAATTTTGGCTTTTTAATCAAAAAATCTTTTTCAGGTTTACAAATCCGTTCTTTATGAAGATGGAAATGGAAAAGTGGAAGGTTTTCCTCAAGTTTATTGTTATGACCACGAATTTGGACATAACGTGAATTTTCAAACCCATTTTTTAAAAAAATTTTAATTTAAGATAATGGTTATGGAACTTTTGGGAGCGCCTGTTGCTTCCTTATTTGCTTTTTGCAATCGAAGATTTGCTAGACAGGTTTTATCCTTTTCTCATTTCATTTCAAGTTTTTTAGACGATTGTATCACTTGGTGAGCAGATGATTCACAGAATAAGGCATCTACACCAACGCGGATTTATCCATCGAGATATTAAACCAGGTTTTTTTAAGATGATTATTCAATTCCCTTTGTATTTTTAGAAAATTTTCTGATGGGATTGCCTCCTGGAAAAGAAAGCACTCTTTATTTAATCGACTTTGGTTTGGCGAGAAGATATCGGTATGGTTACTTATTTTGTTTTAAAAGCCCCTACTGCTGGAGATTTTAACCTTTTACTAACCTGTATCTGGACCCAGACCTTTATTTTCCTGGATCCAAAGTCATGATCAAGGCATTTTTCAGTGTTCCTTGATTCTTCCTTGTCCTTGAATTTTCCTTAAGGTCAAGAATCCGGTCAAGATTTTATTTTTCCTCAATTAAAATAAGGATTTTTTAAATTTCCGATCTCTCCTACTAACCTCTAATTAATTTTTTGGATTCGTCAAGATCCTGCCCATACTTTTCTTCTTCTCTGGCCTATTCTTTGTCCTATGTTCTCACTTTACCTTCGTTTAATTTAATTACCTCTCTTGTTTTAGATTTCGTGAAGGTGAGAACAGAACATTGACTCATATCCCTTTTCGTCGTGGTCGTAGTTTTATTGGCACAGCAAAATATGCAAGTTTAAACAGTCACAAAAATATTGAATTGAGTCGAAGAGATGACCTTGAAAGTTTGGCCTATGTTCTCATAGAACTTGTTAATGGGCATTTACCTTGGAAGGTTTAAATTTTAAATGAATTTTGTTTTTATTCAAATTTTTATTTTCAGAATATTTCAAAAAGAAATGCAACTACAAGACATCAAGCTAGCCAAAGAATTAGACAATTAAAAGAACAAACAAGTTGGGAAGAATTTTGTCCGTGTTTGGCAAAATTTATTCGTTATTGCCGTGAAATTCATTTTGGAGATGAGGTTATTTTTAATGATAAGGTTTTTAAAATTAAGCTAATTTTTAGCCTAATTATGATAAATTACTCGACATGTTACAATCAGTTCTAATCCCGGAATTGTCAGTTTTCCCTGCTCCTTCTCTTCCAGTTTGCAAAACTGTTGAATGTTCTACTGGGGATGTTTCTACAAAATCTAGTAAAGTGGCAGCAACAAAAGCTTTGTGTTGTCAAACACTAAAGACTGCAGAAAAAACGACACAAGTAAATTTTGGACAAGAGGATACGGAGGATTTTGAAAAACAGACTGCACAACAATTGGAACAATTTGAAAAGGAGAATGATAGAAGACGAAGTGATTTTGATGAAAAGGTTTGTTTTTTAGTATTCGGAGCAGGTCGACATACCTCGAACCTAATGTACTGCCGAAATTTATCCAATCCGGGCTTCGCTCAAATTTATTCGGTCCGGGTGCCCTGATATTGTTCGATGCGACTCGATGAGCTGAATCGAGTCCACTAGGGCGTCCCTGATTCGAATAGTTTGAACGAGTTATAGCTCGGCAGTACATTGTGTTGCGGTACTTTGGTCTGTACGCGTTTTCGATTTTTAATGTTTCTTAAAAAAATTATTAATTGTAAGATGTCTGTGACCACTACAAGTGATGAAACAATGTCAGCAATGGCACAATCTATGCAAAATTTTGCTATTACTACTACTGCTGTGGAAAATACTAATGCCGTCAGCAGCGATTATGACGAACTTGGTGGAGCTGCTACAACAACTACAAGTTGTTCTGAAAATGAATTGGATCCAAGTGGACGTGTTTCTCGTAGTAGACCAACAATTCGAAGTGGAACAGGAACTGCCGATGATGAAGATTCACAACCAACTCCGCAACAAGAACAACATCAGGTTAATGATTTTTTTGAATAATTCATTCAAAATTAATTGTTTTTAGGTCTGTAGAAAATGTCGTCGTCTTCGAGATCAAACCCACCAACAGCAACAACAAAAACGAGTGAAAGATCAACAAATTTATCATTTAAAACAGAAAAAGCCTCAACAAAGGGTTGATACAGCTTTACAAACTGACTTGGGAAATGATTATAATTTTGGTTTAGTAGGAAGACAATTTAAAAGATCGTCTACATTACCGCCAGAACAACGAAGAATGTGTTGGCAGAATGCACGTGAAAGCAATGCTGAGAGGAGATTTCAATATGAAAATAAATTTAGGTAATTTTTCTTGTCAAGTATGTTGTAAAATTCATTAAACTTAATTTAGTTGGACCCTTCCAATTAATGCAGAACAACAATTATTATTTACACAACCATCTGGAATCCATCCCGCAATTCAAATTATTTCTCCATCTGCTGCAGCGTTATTGCCGATATCACCATTAAAGGCACCAACGATAGCGCAATTTACTGCTGCTGGGTCGAGGACAACATCAATTCCCTTTGGAGTTCCAACAAATGCATTGATACAAAATCAACAAGCTGCTGTAGTACAACAACACAATCCATTTATCCATCCACCACTACCATTGACAAAACAAAGCAACATAAATTGTCAAAAACACTTTTCTGATGAGATGCAAAATCTTTTACAGAAACAAGGAACACCTTTACAAGTTGCTTTTGTTTTGCCCCCTCCAACACTTGCAGCAGCAACAATTTCGGATCAAATAGGAACTTCAGCTGCTCCGTAGGAACAATAAAATTTTTAGTTCAATAAAAAGGAATGTTAAAAAATTTTTTTCCAATAAATCTTTTCTTCTCTATGCTCCCCCTTATTTCTATAAATGTCCCCGTAAATTTTCCTAAATAAATTTGCCAAATTATTGAAAAAGAAGTGCTAGAAATGTGTGAAAATTTACCAAAATATCAAGTTAATTTAAATATAATGGAATTTAGTTTCAATGTAAATAATGTTAAAATATCTCACTTAAACAACGTACACAAATTAATCATAAACTGCAAGCTCTTCAACTTCATAATCAAAACTTTCGTCTTGGTAGCGATGTCGACTCTCACCTTCTTGCGGTCGTTTCTTATTAAAGATTTCTTCTTGTGGTTCAATACCAACTTCATCCACCAATTCCAATTTTGTGTTGGCTTCGTCTTGCGATACCTCTACATATTTGTCATGTTTCCATATTAAATCTTCATCAGCCTTGGAACGCCAATTGCCAAAACCTCCTTTGGCAAAGCCTCCACGAGTTGGCGCTCCGACACCCCCACCACCTCTCCCATAACTTTGAATTGCAAAACTAGCCTAAATTTATAATAAATGTATTTATGAAATATTTAAAAATCCTAACCTCGTCAACATTTCCTTCTCTATCACCAAAATTACGCCATCCAGTTGGAGCTGGTCTTCCTCTTCCTAAAAAATTAAAATAATATTTTAACAAGGCTGTCCAAAACATGCAAGTTTAGAGCTGGAGATCCTTTCCTTTTTCTTGTCCTTTCCTCAGCATTTTGAGGACGTACCATGAAAAGGGACTCCAACTCCCAACCTTGCATGTTTTGGACGGTCCCATTAATAAGTCAAACCTTGTTGTCCAAAGCGAATATTGTTTTGATTGCGTTGATTGACAAACGCTGTATCACGATGATCATGCTAAAGTATTAAATGAAATACTTCAATAATTTCCATTTAAACATACAATGAAGTAATTCCTTCCACGAGGCACAGGAGCCTGTTCAGTTTCGGATTTGCTTCTTTCCGCCTTTTCAGTAGGTTGAATAGTTCTAGCAGTAGGATTGGAACCATCTAATATTATTTTTAATTTTAAACTAAAAAAATAAAATTACCAAACATCCGACCATGTTTTTGTTGTTGCATTCTCGGTGCACTACAAATGAATTAAGTAGCAAAAAATACGCCGTAAAAATAGTAAAAAAATTCAGCAGCTCGTTTGTTCCGATGAGGGGAGTGTATGAACTGACCCAGTAAATGTAGCGGCGCTTCTTATACCAGCATATTGACGTTTCATTCCAAAAGTGCCATGATTAGGTAAAAATCGCTGTAGATAGAAATCATTGGAAGAGAATTAAGATTTAAAAAGATAAGGTCCATACTCTTTGATTTGCGCCTTTCTGCGTATGTTCTGAAAAATAAACTTGTTAAAATATTAAATGAAATTAAGTGGAGGGCAGAAAATAAGGCTGTTCAGTGCCATAGACCCCCTGGTTTTGGTTTCCAATTCGCAAAAATACCGGTTTTCGGTTCGGTTAACCGACCGTGAACAACCTTACAATTAGTAGGAACTACTCATTTTTAGATGAAGCCTCAAAAATAAAAACCTCGTTTAATGGATTCTGCGGAAAGTTCGTTGACAGTAAACTTGGGAGCATCTGCAGGAATTTCTTTATTGCCTTCTCTTCCACCATTATTTGGAGCAAGTATCCTGGGCTTGGCTAAAAAATAACAATATATGAATCTGTAAAAAACGCTTACATTGATTGCCACCACGGTTAAATTCATCCATTCCAACATTTTTACGAAATCCTGAATCCGCGAAATTTGTATTTGAAAACCCCGAATTTGCAAAGCCCGATTGAAAGTCAATACTACCAAACCCTCCATTTGCTATTGCACTATCATATTGCTGAACTTCATTACCACCAAAAGCAAATTGTGACGAATCTGTACCTCGAACCAGATCTTTTTCAGCTTCTTTTCGCTCCCTCTTAGCCTCAGGAGCGTCACGCTAGAATTTTTAATTTTCAAAGTGAACTCAAAAGTAAAATCATACAACCTTAGAACGTCCATTGTTATCAACACGCGTTCTTCCACCACGAGTAGATGCCATATTGGGACTTGGGCTTCGTTTCCGTCTACCATCTTGTCTGTTGCGTGTGCTATCGCGGCCAGTTTCTTTTTCACCTCTGCCACTTATTGCCCGTTTGCTAAAAATTGTTTAAACATAAATAAACATAAAAATAAAATCAAACCGTTCATCCTCATGACGCGACGTTTGCTTACTACGTAATTCACGAGTTCTGGAGGACGAGCGTCGAACAGCCGTTTTTCTGTCTCGTTCAGAAAGTTGAGGATCTCGACTCCTTTTGGAATTGCGGTCACTTTTATCTTCTCTCATCAGATCACTTAAAGATCTGTAAAATAAAAAGAATATGTATACACGTATTTAAGAGACAGAATCTTAGTACGTATCTTCAATACAGTCGATCTGTCGCACTAAGCTGAATATTTCGCACTGAACTGACCTCAAACTTTAACTGTTTAATGTCTCTTTATTTCCCGCACTCTTTTTACATTTATTGATTTTTTCAGCGGCCATTGTTTAGACATGCAAAGGCATGTACTGGTTAGAGAAAAAGAATTAATTCTTCCCACGGTAGAGTAGTGAAAATGCATTTCTCTGACCATTACATGTTTTTTCTGTGTTGTTACTTAACCGTTTTGGACAGTATTTTTACAATGGTGTCTTTGACTCTAAAACGGCTAAAACAATGTCGGTGTATAGAGACTCAATTTGTTGACATTCTTGCTCTATCTTTTATTTTTTTATTTTAAATTTAAATTTCCGATTAGAAACTAGAAATCCATAAAGTGGTTTTGAGACCGCTATATTTTTAAATATTTGTTTCAGAATTCAAAAATCTGCGATATTTGGCATAATGCAAACAATAAAGAATAAATGACACTTCATCCCAAAAATCAATAATCGATTTTTAATGGCTCGTCTAGTGTTCTCTGTTGCCATTTATAGCAAAGATGTTCTACAACTTGGAGCGTGGCTTTTCCTTTTTTGGGGTTAACCTTTTTGAGGGGTGGGGAGGAGTAATGACTTGCGGACAAGACTTGCTTTTTTCAATTTTTGAAAAATGTATCCAATTTTTAGCAGCAGCAGCAGTAACAACAGCATCAGCAACAACAGCAGCTACAACAACAGCAGCAGCAACAACAAAAAGCACCAGTTTCTCCGGAGATAGCAGGGCAAAAAAGCACCAGTTTCTCCGGAGATAGCAGGGCAAAAAAGCACCAGTTTCTCTTAGGAGATAGCAGGGCAAAAAAGCACCAGTTTCTCCGGAGATAGCAGGGCAAAAAAGCACCAGTTTCTCTTAGGAGATAGCAGGGCAAAAAAGCACCAGTTTCTCCGGAGATAGCAGGGCAAAAAAGCACCAGTTTCTCCGGAGATAGCAGGGCAAAAAAGCACCAGTTTCTCTTAGGAGATAGCAGGGCAAAAAAGCACCAGTTTCTCCGGAGATAGCAGGGCAAAAAAGCACCAGTTTCTCTTAGGAGATAGCCGGGCAAAAAAGCACCAGTTTCTCTTAGGAGATAGCCGGGCAAAAAAGCACCAGTTTCTCTTAGGAGATAGCCGGGCAAAAAAGCACCAGTTTCTCTTAGGAGATAGCTGGGCGATCTTCACTTCAACGATTAAACTCCAATGCTCTCGTCTACATGGTTAGCGTTTTTACTTTATTAAATTCGCAAGTTTTGTCCGCAAGTTTTCTCCTCTAAATAAGTTTATCCTTTCTCAATGTTAAAGCCAATTGAATGGTGCCAAGTTTTTGTCAAACGAGAAGACGTACAGCAAATGTTCCATTGGTTAGATGCATTGATTTGCTTGTTTTGAATGGTTGATCTTTTTATAGGTTGTTTTTATGTCTAAAGGATTTTTAATTACTTAATTTTCAGCTTTGACAAAGTATCCAGAAGCTGTAAAAATTTTTAAAGAGGTTATTTTTTAATTATTTCTATGGTTTCAAGATTATTTTTTAGACCGGTGAATTGTTGCGGGAAGGCAATCTATTGATGAGTATGCTTTAGAAGAACAACAATCAACAGAAAAGATGACTGAAGAGCCGCAATCTTTTAGAATTCAGAAAATTAGGTTTGCAAATTAATTTATTGGGTTGATTATTAGGTTTCCATAATTGTTTATATTTTTCAAGTTCTGTCCCTTTTGGAGCTTACTAATTTAAAGAATCTCTGTTATGGGTGTTTAAATCTCCGTCCGGTTGCTTCCCTTGGGATTGTGACTTGTAGGGAGGTTTTTGTTTGTCTATCCGATTTCGACAAATTACAAGTCATTAGAAAAAGCTCGTCGAGCTGACATGAGTCGATATGGGATAAATGGTTAGGGCCATCCAATAAGTCAAGGGCGTAGCCAGCAAGGGCGTATCCAGGGGGCCGGTTTCGGGGGGAGGCTAACACTGGGTGGGCGCAAAAATTTTTGGCGTTTGCCTTGGCGTTCCGGACGCAAATTTTTTTTGTACATAAATTTTCATCTTTTCTGCGTCGCAGGCGAAAATTTTTTGAATTTTAGAAGGCCGTAGGCAAAAAATTCACTTATTCAGCGCCGCAGGCGAAAATTTTTTGAATTTGGAGGGCCGTATGCCAAAAAAGTTCACTTTTTAGCGCCGCAGGCGAAAATTTTTTGAATTTGGAGGGCCGTAGGCCAAAAAAGTTCACTTTTTAGCGCCGCAGGCGAAAATTTTGAGGATTTTGGAGCTCAAGAAGCCAGATTTCTTCCATTTTTTGCGCCGCAGGCGAAAATTTTTTTAAATTTGAGGGTTGTAGGCGAAAAAATTTCACTTTTTCGATCATCCTTCTCCTAATTTTTTCCCCCTTTCCCCATTTCGGGGGGGGGGGGGGCTCTAGCCCCCCCCAGCCCCCCCTGGATACGCCCTTGGTAGCCAGGGAGCTTCTAGGGCTATAGCCCCCCCCCCTTGAAATTTGGAAACTGAACTCGGTCCCCTAAACGTCCGTTCGGCCTCTTCCCCCGAGCTATCGAATCAGCTCGCCAAGCTCTTTCGAATAACACCTCATCAAAATCGTGTGTGCCACCATAAACCCTGTGTCACAACATTCTCCAGTTTTTCGTTACTGTCCATTATTCCTTTTTAGACATTTTTTTCACTTTTGGTCTATCGGTATTTTGTTAAGCTTCCCCTTTTCGACTTATCCTTTCCGACTTTTAGGCATTCTTTCCTATTTTTCCATTAGTTTTCTTAATTTTCTTTTTAGTACTACACAAGCCTCGTCATCAACTTCAACAACAAATTCCTGGCCTTTTTGTTTCTTTGAAGAAGCGATGGAATTATAAAAGAAGCAAGTGTTGGCATAAAAGAAAAAATTGGATTTATGAACGAATATGGTGACGAAAACATAGTTTTTTTCAAATTTTTTTTTGTTTTTAATTAGATGTAGTCGAATTAACCTAAAAATCTTCGACATTTCTCAAAAATGAAGAAAAATTGACGGTTTATTTTCAAATTTAATTTTGACTATACAATTAACATTTAAATTTCGCTTGTTTTTAACTAAATTTTATCTGTTTGCATAAATAAAAATGAATTTGTTGTTGTTGAATTACCGTTTTTCATTAAATTTTATGTATCGAGCGGAGCAGGACGAATAGGCGCGGACGAATAGGCGCCATTTTTTCGGCGCAGCCTATTTTCGGCGTTTAAGGCAAAAACGCATAAACACATAAATTTACGCGGAAAAAAGTTTTTGCCGCTGCGGAGGAAGCCGGGCATGTCGAGCGGAACGACGGCCGCCGCTTCGCTACGGTCGCCGCGAGCGCAGCGAGCACGACCGCAGCGAAGCACGGCCATCGTGTAGCGAAGACCATGCCCGGCCTACCCTCCCTAGCAGCACAAAAACAGTTTTTCCAGCGAAGATTCTGTTGGTCATAAGTTTATGCATAATTTCGAGTCAAGCTGGTTTCGGTATCATCGATTCGGCTCGTCTAACTCATGCAAATGAGCTATTATTTGTATATTTAAATTTTTTCCCTCGACGCCGAAAACATGCTGCGCCGAAAAAATGGCGCCTATTCGTCCGCGCCTATTCGGCCGCGCCTATTAGTCGTGTACCCGTATCGAGGACTTTAAATTTAAATCGATTTCTAGAAGGATTTAACGGTCTTATACCCTCATCAAATTCCAAAGAGACCATTTCTCATGTTATCAGACTCTTGTATTCCTTTTTGTATTGAGTACTACTCTTACTCCTTTATAAAGTAAGGTAGAATGTAGCAAGTAGAGAAAGAAAATGTTTGAGGTAGTTGAGAATTTGGGATGTAATGCTAAAAATAAATGACACTTTATCCCAAGAGTTAGAGAAATTCTATAAAAGAAATAGTGTAGCTAGAGAAAAAAAATAAATATCAAATGTTTAGGTCGGTTCAGTGCTGAATTCAGAGAGTATGAAACTACTGTATTTGAATATAATTTTTCATTAAATGCTTCCAATTTTAAAAAATTTTTATGCTTGTTCATTTTTGATTTTTCTAGAATAGTAAAATCCTAAGAATTTAGTGTACAGAATATTTCTCCGGATTCTAATGTACAGTTCGATGGATTGTGTATTTAGACTCGGACATTTTGGGAGTACAGACCTTTTAGCCTTTCTGGTTTTTTAATGAACCGGTCTTTTTATTACCCGGTCTTTTAATGTTTTTTAGCCTTTCCGGTCTTTTAATAAACCGGTCTTTTTATTACCCGGTCTTTTAATGTTTTTTAGCCTTTCCGGTCTTTTAATGAACCGGTCTTTTTATTACCCGGTCTTTTAATGTTTTTTAGCCTTTCCGGTCTTTTAATGAACCGGTCTTTTTATTACCCGGTCTTTTAATGTTTTTTAGCCTTTCCGGTCTTTTAATGAACCGGTCTTTTTATTACCCGGTCTTTTAATGTTTTTTAGCCTTTCCGGTCTTTTAATGAACCGGTCTTTTTATTACCCGGTCTTTTAATATTTTTTAGCCTTTCCGGTCTTTTAATGAACCGGTCTTTTTATTACCTTGTCTTTTAATATCTTTTTAGCCTTTCCGGTCTTTTAATGTGAACGTTTTATACAAATCCTATACAAAAGAACGGGTACACTAAAAGACCGTTATGGTCAAAAAGGTGTTAAGGTAACTAAAAGACTGGAAGGCTAAAAAGATAATAATAAAAGACCAACTAATAAAAGACCGGTACACTAAAAGACCGGAAAGGCTAAAAGGTATTAAAAGACCGGTTAATAAAAAAACCGTACACTAAAAGACCGAGAGGGCCAAAAAGGCACTCTAAATTCTTAGGATTTTACTATTCTAGAAAAATCAAAAATGAACAAGCATAAAAATTTTTTAAAATTGGAAGCATTTAATAAAAAATTATATTCAAATACAGTAGTTTCATACTCTCTGAATTCAGCACTGAACCGACCTAAACATTTGATATTTATTTTTTTTCTCTAGCTACACTATTTCTTTTATAGAATTTCTCTAACTCTTGGGATAAAGTGTCATTTATTTTCGTGCCCGCACAAAATACCGAATTCTCAAAATCGCGAATAGGCTAAAAAAGCTCAAAATCGCGAATCGGTAAAAATATCTCAAAATATGGAATCGGCCAAAAAAGCTCAAAATATGGAATCTTAAAATATCGAATCTCAAAATCGCGAATCGGCCAAAAAAGCTCAAAATACCGAATCGGCTAAAAAGTAGTTAAAAATGTCGAATTTTTTAAAAACGAAAAGGGCCGTTTGAGTGCCGCTGCAGGTCTTTTTCTGATTATTCAGGGATCTGTAACTCAGTCCAATCAGGTCGGATTTCATTGATTTTGGTATCATTCGATGCAGCTCGACGTGCTCTTTCAGATGAGCTATCATTCGGAAACTCGAAATTCGGTTCGGGATTCGAAATTCGGTTCGGGATTCGAAATTCGGTTCGGGTCCGGGATTCGACTTTTTCAAAATCCGAGCTGAGATTCGTAATCAGCACATTTTTTTACCTTAGAAAAATACTTTCTCTTATTTTTAAAATTTTTTTACGAAGAAGTTGGTCACAACTTTGTTCAGACTCAACTGGCCTTTGCCGCATTGTCGATATTTTTCGATATTTTGAGCTTTTTTTGCCTATTCCATATTTTGAGATTCGATATTTTGAGATTCCATATTTTGAGCTTTTTTAGCCGATTCGCGATTTTGAGATTCCATATTTTAAGAATTCGGTATTTTGTATGGGAGCCTTTATTTTTCGTATCCCCTCAAAATCTCTATTCCTTAAAATCTCTACTGGGCTAAAATGCCTTATAATCTCTACACAGCTAAAATTCACTAAAATCTCTACTCGGCTAAAAATGATTAAAATAACTATTCCTTAAAATCTCTATTCCTCATAATCTCTACACGAGTAAAATGCCTTAAAATCTCTACAAGGCTCAAAAATAGGCAAAATATCTATTTTTATTATGAAGCCTTTTGAGTGCCAACGTTAAGTGCGGGAACGTTGTTCTGATTTCTGGATTATCTTTTGATCTGATTTCTGGATTATCTTTTGCTTGTATAGTTTTTGACGCTGCGGATGAACCCAGGCATGTCCAGCGGAACGACAGCAGCCGCTTCGATACGATCACCGCAAGGAAAATGAATACGACCGCAGCGAAGCAGTCGTGTCTTATATTTTCGATATTTAAGGCGGATACAGGCGGATATGGCAGCCATTTTTAAACTAATTGTACCCGTATCCATTAACAAGTCTGGTTTTTCCAGAGAAAGATTCAGATGGTACACTTTTGTTGAGACTCAACCGTCCATTTGCGCGGTGTAGAGATTTTAATTATTTTTACCCCAGTAGAGATTTTAAGGAATAGTTATTTTAAGGAATAGAGATTTTAAGCATTTTTAGCCTAGTAGAGATTTTAAGGAATAGCGATTTTAAGGAATAGAGATTTTGTATGGGAGCCTTATTTTTAGCATTACATCCCAAATTCTCAACTACCTCAAACATTTTCTTTCTCTACTTGCACATTCTACCTACTTTATAAAGGAGTAAGAGTAGTTATAATACAAAAAGGAACACAAGAGTCTGATAAAATGAAAAGTGGCTTCTTTGAAATTTAATGAGGAAATACAAGAAAATATAAAATTCTTCTTTACTTTTAAATAAGTGAGTTAAAAATGTTTGAGAAAAATAAAAAATATAAAAGCTTATACATAAAATTAATCAAATTGTCTCATTTAAAAACATCCAAACCTCCAAACTTTCTTCTTTCATTACCGAAATGTTTGACTACTTGTTGCATCAATCGGATCACGACTACTTCCAATTTGTTCAGAAAAATTTGTTATTTTAACCCATGGAGCGCTAATTGTAAATTGTGTATCTTCTCTTTTTAAAAATGGAATTGAGTCAAATAAATTTAAAGATAATAGAGACATTGATTGAAGGCACTGGAGAAAAAAATTATTTTTTAAAATAAAAATAATTAGAATTCGGAGTAAAAACGCCTATTCGGGAGTCTTTCTGGTAATTCTTCGGTTCGTACCCCCCACTCCTTTTTCCTTCCTCAAAGTGTTAAAAAATGGTCAGTCAATCTTGTGTTATAGAACTCGTCGAGCTGAGTCGAATGACACCAAAATTGACAAAATCCGACTTACTTGGACCGAGATACAGACCCCTGAATATTGAACAACAACAGGGGCGATTTTTTGAAATGAAAAAAATTTACACAAATGATAGCTCATTTGGAAGAGCTCTTCGAGTTGAGTCGAATGACGCCAAAATCAACTCGATTGGACAAGATTTGACATAGTTATGACATGAAGTATATTTTTTAATTACCCAAGTTTGAGATTTCAGATAAAAAATCAATACGCCGTAATGGCACCCACAAAAACTGAATTACAACAAATAATGGAAAAATTGGCTGCTTTAGAATTAAAAATCGATAATAACAACACAAAATTTTCGTCTTTTTCTAATGAAATTCTTCAAATTAAAAATGCTTTAACAACAATTGAATCAAAAATTCAAACAATTGAAACAACAATTGAAACTAATTTTAAAAACAATGAGTCATCAGCAAGCGAACAAGAGCGTAACCGTTCAATTGTTGTTATTGGTCTACAAGAATCTAAATCAACAACACCATCAATTCGTGTTGTCGAAGATAAAGCCGCAATCGAAGATGTACTCAACTTGTTGGGGGTTGAGAGCCCATTCGTTTCATACAGAATGGGTAAGTATGACCCAACTGCTAAAGGTTGTCGTTTACTTAAAATTGTTTTTGGTGCTTCAAAGTTTCAGCGAATTACACTTGCTGAATGGAAACGTCACAGAGTGGAAATGAAAAAAGAAGCTAAATGGTCTCGTTTATTGATTAGGCCAAGTCTTACTCGTGAACAATTGGAAACTGAGAAAATTGAACGTACTAAGAAGCGAGATGAATACAATAAAAGAATGAGTGCCAATGTGACTGAAAGAACAAAAAACCACTAAGTGGTCGTCCAAGATTCAAGGTTTTAAAAAATTTTTTAAATAAATCCCCTTTTTATAAATGTCTTTATTTTAATAGCCGGAGCTTAGTTAACAAATTAGATGCCTTAAGATTACTTTTAATTTCTAAATCCTTTAAAATAATTTGTGTTTCCGAATCGTGGTTGAACAAAAAAATCGATAATTCCCAAATTTTACATAGTACATCTTATTCCATCGTTAGATGCGATAGAGGTTCTAGGGGCGGCGGTGCATGTATTTTAGTAGATAATATAGTTCCTTTTTCTCCCGTTAAAATTCCTAAAAATAAAAATTCCGATGTTGTAGCTATAGACATTTATTCCCCAAAATTTGACAAATTTAGAATAATAACAGTTTACCGCCCTACAACAAACGAAAATTTAAATGACTTCCAGGAACTTCTTGAGATCTTAAGTTACCTAATATCTATTAATCATAACTACATAATTGTAGGTGATTTTAATTTCCCCAATCTAATCTGGGAGGATAATATACCGCAAGCTCTCAATCATAAATCACCGTCTGAAAAATTATTTATTGATTTCGTAGAAAACTGTAATCTATTTCAAGAAATCTCTTCTCCAACGAGACAAAGTAATTATCTTGATCTACTTTTCTCCTCTTCCACCTCTCGCGTTGCCAAAAATATTACCATTAATGCCCCATTCAAAAATTCTGACCATAACACCATTGAATTTAACTTAAATTTCAATTGTTTTCCAAAAGAACCAGAATTCATTCATGACTTCCACAATGCCGATTACAATCAAATTAACAATATTCTAATCGGTTTAAACTGGAATACTTTGTTTATAAATTGTACCAATGTAGATTCTCAATATACCCTATTTTTAGAAATCATTCATCAAATTATCCAAAATTTCATACCACTAAAAATGATCAATAAAGATATTGCTAAATTCCCTAAACATATTCAAAAAATGATCTCATATAAAAACCTTTTATGGAAAAATATTAATAAACCTACTACCCGTGAAAAATACATTTTCACTCAACAGAAAATCGATAAAGAAATTTCTCGTTTCTTTAAAAATAGAGAAATCTCAAAATTCAATGATTCCCGATCTAAATTCCAGTATATAGGCGCCTTCCTTAAATCCAAAAAAACCAAAATCCCAATCTTCAACAATAACAATCAATTTACCATTTCAGCCAAAGATAAAGCCGAATGTCTCGCCAAACAATTCCAATCTGTTTTTAACTCTTCTAACTTTGACTCCTCTGACATAAAAGCTTTTAACAAAAATACTTTATCTTTTATTGATATCAATCCAGAGGAAATCTATAACATTATAAGCAAACTTGACAATGTTAATAACCTATCTCCGGACGGAATTCCCAACATTTTCTTAAAAAACACCGCAACTTCATTAACCATTCCATTAACAATTATATTTAATATGTCAATCATGACAAGTAAAATTCCGACTATTTGGAAAAAGTCAATAATCCGACCAATTCCCAAAAATAATAATCCAAATGAACCCAAGGATTTTCGACCTATCTCTCTCTTATGCTCAACCTCTAAAATTTTAGAACGGATTATCTCTAATAAATTGACTTCATTTCTTGAAACTAACAATTATCTTCCCACCTGCCAACATGGTTTCCGTAAAAACCATTCAGTTATAACTCAACTCCTAGAAACTTATAACGACTATACATTAGCTATAGAAAATAAGAAATGTGTTGACGTTATATTCTTCGACCTGGCAAAAGCTTTTGATACTGTTCCCCACGATCGCCTTCTGAAAAAACTCAATCATCTAGGCATCACTGGCGCTTTACTAAATTGGATTGAGGATTATCTGTTAAATCGAACTTTTACTGTTCTTGTCGAATCTAATAACTCTAATGAATATCCTATAACAAGCGGAGTTCCTCAAGGATCCATTCTTGGCCCAATTTTATTCATCTCATATATTTTTGATATAATAGATATCTGTGAAACAGAAAATGTAACACCCAAATTATTTGCTGACGATTTAAAGGCCTATACCTGCTTTGACTTCTTAAACAAAAATCACTATTCTCCACTCCAAAAATTTATCCAAACATTCTCAAAATACTGCGAAATAAATGGCCTTAAAATCGCTGTCAGCAAATGCAGTTCTTTTCACATAGGAACTAAAAATCCCTTCCACCAATATACTCTACAAAACATTAATATACCAATTATTCCACACAACGAACCTATTCGTGATCTTGGCATCTATTTTACATCAAACCTGAAATGGGATTCTCACATTAAAATTGTAACAAATAAAGCAACTGGAATTTATTATACTCTTATAAGATCCCTTAAAACTAATAATACACAATTCCTAATTACTTTATTCAAAATATATGTCTTACCTATCCTTGAGTTTGGATCTCCTATAATTAACCCTTATCTAAGTAAAGACATTAACGCTTTAGAAAATGTTCAACATAAATTTTTAAAAATAATATATTTACGCTCTATAAAACATAACAACAGTCCAACCTTACCTAATTATAAAGAACTCCTAGACCTATTTAAACTTGAATCTCTATCGCATAGACGTCTAAAATCTAATCTTATCCTTTTCCATAATATCATTTTAGGTAAAATTAATCTAAAACACGATAATACATATAGCATTCTCCCTACCACTACTAGAGGTAATCCACATAACCTATTTATCCCCTTTTGTTCAAGCACCATTCGGAAAAACTCATTTTTTATAGACATACCAAACATTTACAGAAAACTTCCAACAGAATTACAAAAATCGTCAATCGAATTGTTTCCAAAGCTCCTAAACAATTTTAACATAAACAATATTTTATCATAGCCACATTCCATTCAAATGTCTCCAGACCCTTAGCGATTTAAATTTAAATTATTGTCACGTTTACTTTACTTTATTTTATCTGAATGTCACGTTTTTATACGTATAAATTGAATTGAATTGAATTATCGGAGTCGGCGACTTTATGTCATAATTTTGTCAAATCTTGTCCAATCGAGTTGATTTTGTCGTCATTCGACTCAGCTCGAAGAGCTCTTTCGAATGAGCTATCATTTGTATAAACTCTCGAACCCATGGTTTTTCGCCCCTATTGTTGTTCAATTTTCAGGGGTCTGTATCTCGGTCCAATTAAGTCGGATTTTGTCAATTTTGGTGTCATTCGACTCAGCTCGACGAGTTCTATGACACAAGATTGACTGACCATTTTTTAACACTTTGAGGAAGGAAAAAGGAGTGGGGGGTACGAACCGAAGAATTACCGTCTTTCTTATGCAAATGTGCAGCAGCGTATATTCTCTCACATTGTGCCTAATAAAAAACCGGAAAAGTCCCGAAAAAAGAATCGCGTTATAAAGAAGCTGACAGCACATTTTGCCACTTCTTTCTCTGATGCTCCCCATTTCACCACCGGACTTTTCCGGATTTTTGTTAAACACAATGTGAGAGTGTACATACGCAGCTGCACATTTGCATAAGAAAATCGCGAATAGGCGTTTTCACTATGAACTCTAAAAATAAATTTTAAACAAACCGTAATAATCAAATACAAAACAAATGTTATATAAATACTTCCAGGGCCAATTAACATTATCCAAGCCATCCAAGTTCCCTCTAATTCAGCCATTATATAATCAAAAGAAAAATATAAATTAATTGCAATTACTAAAAGTGAAGTAAAAAATGCAAATACCTTTAAAAAATTTAAAAATTTTTAAAAAATTTTTTTCAAACTTGTCCAGTTAATGTTGTACAAAAATCAAACATTATTTTTCGATGTGCAGTAAATGTAATTATTGGTAATAAAGCAAAAGGTAGTTGAATCATTTGTACACAATTTAACAAGTCATTCATCCCTGTTAAATTCTGCACTCCTTGGGTTTTTAAGGCAAGAGATAATGTTGGCACAATTGCTATTGAACGGGTAAATAAAACTCTCCTCCAACGAGGCCATTTGATTTGTAAAAAGCCTTCCATGGTGAATTGACCAGCATATGTGCCTACAAATTAAATTAATTAATCCAATGGGGTACGGCCCAAGTAGGCGCGCGGCCAAGTAGGCGCAAAGTCATAACCTGCTTCAAAATTTCCGAATCTTACCAAATTTGGTATTAAACGATTCCTCTCATCGAGTTAAAGAGATTGGTACCAAAATTGTTAAGGTCCATAAATTTTTCAGATAGTTATGGCTTTGCGCCTACTTGGCCGCGCGCCTACTTGGGCGTGTCCCAATCCAATGGTGTCAAGCAGAAACAGCCAATGTAAGAGCGTTAAAGTAAATTTTCAAAAGCCACTACCTTCAAATTTTTCGAGTCTGGCCCTGAAATTTCCGAAAAAACCACTCCCTTATCTTAAAGCTTCCCCTTCTGTCCCAATTAAAATTCAAATATTATAATTAAAAACCTGTCATTGTACTACTCTGACCAGCAGCCATAATTCCAACACCCCAAACATATAGAGCAGTCAGTCCAAATTGACAACCCAGAAAAATTCCTCCTTTGTAAATATCAGCCTCTACAGGGTCTGTATTGTTTGGAAAAAGTTGTCTGTCGGGAATTGTGCTTTGACCTTCGCAACTTTTGAACTTAAAAAAATAAATTTTTTGGATTGAAAAATTAAATTTAAAAAATTATTTTTAATTTAGAAAAAAAAATTGCTTGCCAACCCACAATATCAACATTCGTTTTTCCATAAAGTCCATGAGCAAATACAGAAACAACAAAAAGATTTATAAAGAAACTGCAAGTTAGAGCAATTACACATTCAATAAAATAGTAAAGATTTGCTTCTGAAATATTTCTGCGTTGACTTCTATCAATTTTACGACTTTTTACTAGAGCGGAATGCCTAAATTTAATTTTTTAAATTTTCAAAAATTTTTTAGAAATTTAAAAAATTTACAAATAAAGGTTATGTGGCATTATAACTGCTCCAACAACACTTATTGCTTGTAAAAATTCTTTTCTGCCACAATCGGGGCAATAAGGGAGCAAAGTGCCAGAAATTAAATCAACAATGTCTGGTTTTACAACAAAAAACTTTTTAAAAAAAATTTTTAATTTTAAAAATTAAAAAAACCTCAAATCCAAAAGTTATAGCCATTGTAGCAATTAAAAGGGCAAAAATAAATTCCAATTTTCGAAACCCGTAACGGTCAATAAGTAAAAAAGTGAAGGTGTCAACCATTGTGATTAAAACACCAACAAATAGAGGAATTCTAATAAAAATAAATTAAAAAAAAATTTTTTTAAAGAAAACCTTCCATTAGAAAGCAAAGAAAAAGCAATTGCTGTACCTATAACTTCTTGCATGTCGCTGCCTAGAAAATTGAAAATAATTTTGAAAAAAAATTAAAAAACAAACATCCCAAGTAGGCGCGCGGCCAAGTAGGCGCAAAGCCATAACTATCTGAAAAATTTATGGACCTTAACAATTTTGGTACCAATCTCTTTAACTCGATGAGAGGAATCGTTTAATACCAAATTTGGTAAGATTCGGAAATTTTGAAGCAGGTTATGACTTTGCGCCTACTTGGCCGCGCGCCTACTTGGGCCGTACCCCATTGGATTAATTAATTTAATTTGTAGGCACATATGCTGGTCAATTCACCATGGAAGGCTTTTTACAAATCAAATGGCCTCGTTGGAGGAGAGTTTTATTTACCCGTTCAATAGCAATTGTGCCAACATTATCTCTTGCCTTAAAAACCCAAGGAGTGCAGAATTTAACAGGGATGAATGACTTGTTAAATTGTGTACAAATGATTCAACTACCTTTTGCTTTATTACCAATAATTACATTTACTGCACATCGAAAAATAATGTTTGATTTTTGTACAACATTAACTGGACAAGTTTGAAAAAAATTTTTTAAAAATTTTTAAATTTTTTAAAGGTATTTGCATTTTTTACTTCACTTTTAGTAATTGCAATTAATTTATATTTTTCTTTTGATTATATAATGGCTGAATTAGAGGGAACTTGGATGGCTTGGATAATGTTAATTGGCCCTGGAAGTATTTATATAACATTTGTTTTGTATTTGATTATTACGGTTTGTTTAAAATTTATTTTTAGAGTTCATAGTGAAAACGCCTATTCGCGATTTTCTTATGCAAATGTGCAGCTGCGTATGTACACTCTCACATTGTGTTTAACAAAAATCCGGAAAAGTCCGGTGGTGAAATGGGGAGCATCAGAGAAAGAAGTGGCAAAATGTGCTGTCAGCTTCTTTATAACGCGATTCTTTTTTCGGGACTTTTCCGGTTTTTTATTAGGCACAATGTGAGAGAATATACGCTGCTGCACATTTGCATAAGAAAGACGGTAATTCTTCGG
The DNA here is from genome assembly GCA_963681835.1 of Meloidogyne enterolobii. NCBI lineage: Eukaryota > Metazoa > Nematoda > Chromadorea > Rhabditida > Meloidogynidae > Meloidogyne > Meloidogyne enterolobii. The sequence continues at coordinate 29,385 of CAVMJV010000418.1, forward strand.
TTCGTACCCCCCACTCCTTTTTCCTTCCTCAAAGTGTTAAAAAATGGTCAGTCAATCTTGTGTCATAGAACTCGTCGAGCTGAGTCGAATGACACCAAAATTGACAAAATCCGACTTAATTGGACCGAGATACAGACCCCTGAAAATTGAACAACAATAGGGGCGAAAAACCATGGGTTCGAGAGTTTATACAAATGATAGCTCATTCGAAAGAGCTCTTCGAGCTGAGTCGAATGACGACAAAATCAACTCGATTGGACAAGATTTGACAAAATTATGACATAAAGTCGCCGACTCCGATAATTCAATTCAATTCAATTTATACGTATAAAAACGTGACATTCAGATAAAATAAAGTAAAGTAAACGTGACAATAATTTAAATTTAAATCGCTAAGGGTCTGGAGACATTTGAATGGAATGTGGCTATGATAAAATATTGTTTATGTTAAAATTGTTTAGGAGCTTTGGAAACAATTCGATTGACGATTTTTGTAATTCTGTTGGAAGTTTTCTGTAAATGTTTGGTATGTCTATAAAAAATGAGTTTTTCCGAATGGTGCTTGAACAAAAGGGGATAAATAGGTTATGTGGATTACCTCTAGTAGTGGTAGGGAGAATGCTATATGTATTATCGTGTTTTAGATTAATTTTACCTAAAATGATATTATGGAAAAGGATAAGATTAGATTTTAGACGTCTATGCGATAGAGATTCAAGTTTAAATAGGTCTAGGAGTTCTTTATAATTAGGTAAGGTTGGACTGTTGTTATGTTTTATAGAGCGTAAATATATTATTTTTAAAAATTTATGTTGAACATTTTCTAAAGCGTTAATGTCTTTACTTAGATAAGGGTTAATTATAGGAGATCCAAACTCAAGGATAGGTAAGACATATATTTTGAATAAAGTAATTAGGAATTGTGTATTATTAGTTTTAAGGGATCTTATAAGAGTATAATAAATTCCAGTTGCTTTATTTGTTACAATTTTAATGTGAGAATCCCATTTCAGGTTTGATGTAAAATAGATGCCAAGATCACGAATAGGTTCGTTGTGTGGAATAATTGGTATATTAATGTTTTGTAGAGTATATTGGTGGAAGGGATTTTTAGTTCCTATGTGAAAAGAACTGCATTTGCTGACAGCGATTTTAAGGCCATTTATTTCGCAGTATTTTGAGAATGTTTGGATAAATTTTTGGAGTGGAGAATAGTGATTTTTGTTTAAGAAGTCAAAGCAGGTATAGGCCTTTAAATCGTCAGCAAATAATTTGGGTGTTACATTTTCTGTTTCACAGATATCTATTATATCAAAAATATATGAGATGAATAAAATTGGGCCAAGAATGGATCCTTGAGGAACTCCGCTTGTTATAGGATATTCATTAGAGTTATTAGATTCGACAAGAACAGTAAAAGTTCGATTTAACAGATAATCCTCAATCCAATTTAGTAAAGCGCCAGTGATGCCTAGATGATTGAGTTTTTTCAGAAGGCGATCGTGGGGAACAGTATCAAAAGCTTTTGCCAGGTCGAAGAATATAACGTCAACACATTTCTTATTTTCTATAGCTAATGTATAGTCGTTATAAGTTTCTAGGAGTTGAGTTATAACTGAATGGTTTTTACGGAAACCATGTTGGCAGGTGGGAAGATAATTGTTAGTTTCAAGAAATGAAGTCAATTTATTAGAGATAATCCGTTCTAAAATTTTAGAGGTTGAGCATAAGAGAGAGATAGGTCGAAAATCCTTGGGTTCATTTGGATTATTATTTTTGGGAATTGGTCGGATTATTGACTTTTTCCAAATAGTCGGAATTTTACTTGTCATGATTGACATATTAAATATAATTGTTAATGGAATGGTTAATGAAGTTGCGGTGTTTTTTAAGAAAATGTTGGGAATTCCGTCCGGAGATAGGTTATTAACATTGTCAAGTTTGCTTATAATGTTATAGATTTCCTCTGGATTGATATCAATAAAAGATAAAGTATTTTTGTTAAAAGCTTTTATGTCAGAGGAGTCAAAGTTAGAAGAGTTAAAAACAGATTGGAATTGTTTGGCGAGACATTCGGCTTTATCTTTGGCTGAAATGGTAAATTGATTGTTATTGTTGAAGATTGGGATTTTGGTTTTTTTGGATTTAAGGAAGGCGCCTATATACTGGAATTTAGATCGGGAATCATTGAATTTTGAGATTTCTCTATTTTTAAAGAAACGAGAAATTTCTTTATCGATTTTCTGTTGAGTGAAAATGTATTTTTCACGGGTAGTAGGTTTATTAATATTTTTCCATAAAAGGTTTTTATATGAGATCATTTTTTGAATATGTTTAGGGAATTTAGCAATATCTTTATTGATCATTTTTAGTGGTATGAAATTTTGGATAATTTGATGAATGATTTCTAAAAATAGGGTATATTGAGAATCTACATTGGTACAATTTATAAACAAAGTATTCCAGTTTAAACCGATTAGAATATTGTTAATTTGATTGTAATCGGCATTGTGGAAGTCATGAATGAATTCTGGTTCTTTTGGAAAACAATTGAAATTTAAGTTAAATTCAATGGTGTTATGGTCAGAATTTTTGAATGGGGCATTAATGGTAATATTTTTGGCAACGCGAGAGGTGGAAGAGGAGAAAAGTAGATCAAGATAATTACTTTGTCTCGTTGGAGAAGAGATTTCTTGAAATAGATTACAGTTTTCTACGAAATCAATAAATAATTTTTCAGACGGTGATTTATGATTGAGAGCTTGCGGTATATTATCCTCCCAGATTAGATTGGGGAAATTAAAATCACCTACAATTATGTAGTTATGATTAATAGATATTAGGTAACTTAAGATCTCAAGAAGTTCCTGGAAGTCATTTAAATTTTCGTTTGTTGTAGGGCGGTAAACTGTTATTATTCTAAATTTGTCAAATTTTGGGGAATAAATGTCTATAGCTACAACATCGGAATTTTTATTTTTAGGAATTTTAACGGGAGAAAAAGGAACTATATTATCTACTAAAATACATGCACCGCCGCCCCTAGAACCTCTATCGCATCTAACGATGGAATAAGATGTACTATGTAAAATTTGGGAATTATCGATTTTTTTGTTCAACCACGATTCGGAAACACAAATTATTTTAAAGGATTTAGAAATTAAAAGTAATCTTAAGGCATCTAATTTGTTAACTAAGCTCCGGCTATTAAAATAAAGACATTTATAAAAAGGGGATTTATTTAAAAAATTTTTTAAAACCTTGAATCTTGGACGACCACTTAGTGGTTTTTTGTTCTTTCAGTCACATTGGCACTCATTCTTTTATTGTATTCATCTCGCTTCTTAGTACGTTCAATTTTCTCAGTTTCCAATTGTTCACGAGTAAGACTTGGCCTAATCAATAAACGAGACCATTTAGCTTCTTTTTTCATTTCCACTCTGTGACGTTTCCATTCAGCAAGTGTAATTCGCTGAAACTTTGAAGCACCAAAAACAATTTTAAGTAAACGACAACCTTTAGCAGTTGGGTCATACTTACCCATTCTGTATGAAACGAATGGGCTCTCAACCCCCAACAAGTTGAGTACATCTTCGATTGCGGCTTTATCTTCGACAACACGAATTGATGGTGTTGTTGATTTAGATTCTTGTAGACCAATAACAACAATTGAACGGTTACGCTCTTGTTCGCTTGCTGATGACTCATTGTTTTTAAAATTAGTTTCAATTGTTGTTTCAATTGTTTGAATTTTTGATTCAATTGTTGTTAAAGCATTTTTAATTTGAAGAATTTCATTAGAAAAAGACGAAAATTTTGTGTTGTTATTATCGATTTTTAATTCTAAAGCAGCCAATTTTTCCATTATTTGTTGTAATTCAGTTTTTGTGGGTGCCATTACGGCGTATTGATTTTTTATCTGAAATCTCAAACTTGGGTAATTAAAAAATATACTTCATGTCATAACTATGTCAAATCTTGTCCAATCGAGTTGATTTTGGCGTCATTCGACTCAACTCGAAGAGCTCTTCCAAATGAGCTATCATTTGTGTAAATTTTTTTCATTTCAAAAAATCGCCCCTGTTGTTGTTCAATATTCAGGGGTCTGTATCTCGGTCCAAGTAAGTCGGATTTTGTCAATTTTGGTGTCATTCGACTCAGCTCGACGAGTTCTATAACACAAGATTGACTGACCATTTTTTAACACTTTGAGGAAGGAAAAAGGAGTGGGGGGTACGAACCGAAGAATTACCAGAAAGACTCCCGAATAGGCGTTTTTACTCCGAATTCTAATTATTTTTATTTTAAAAAATAATTTTTTTCTCCAGTGCCTTCAATCAATGTCTCTATTATCTTTAAATTTATTTGACTCAATTCCATTTTTAAAAAGAGAAGATACACAATTTACAATTAGCGCTCCATGGGTTAAAATAACAAATTTTTCTGAACAAATTGGAAGTAGTCGTGATCCGATTGATGCAACAAGTAGTCAAACATTTCGGTAATGAAAGAAGAAAGTTTGGAGGTTTGGATGTTTTTAAATGAGACAATTTGATTAATTTTATGTATAAGCTTTTATATTTTTTATTTTTCTCAAACATTTTTAACTCACTTATTTAAAAGTAAAGAAGAATTTTATATTTTCTTGTATTTCCTCATTAAATTTCAAAGAAGCCACTTTTCATTTTATCAGACTCTTGTGTTCCTTTTTGTATTATAACTACTCTTACTCCTTTATAAAGTAGGTAGAATGTGCAAGTAGAGAAAGAAAATGTTTGAGGTAGTTGAGAATTTGGGATGTAATGCTAAAAATAAGGCTCCCATACAAAATCTCTATTCCTTAAAATCGCTATTCCTTAAAATCTCTACTAGGCTAAAAATGCTTAAAATCTCTATTCCTTAAAATAACTATTCCTTAAAATCTCTACTGGGGTAAAAATAATTAAAATCTCTACACCGCGCAAATGGACGGTTGAGTCTCAACAAAAGTGTACCATCTGAATCTTTCTCTGGAAAAACCAGACTTGTTAATGGATACGGGTACAATTAGTTTAAAAATGGCTGCCATATCCGCCTGTATCCGCCTTAAATATCGAAAATATAAGACACGACTGCTTCGCTGCGGTCGTATTCATTTTCCTTGCGGTGATCGTATCGAAGCGGCTGCTGTCGTTCCGCTGGACATGCCTGGGTTCATCCGCAGCGTCAAAAACTATACAAGCAAAAGATAATCCAGAAATCAGATCAAAAGATAATCCAGAAATCAGAACAACGTTCCCGCACTTAACGTTGGCACTCAAAAGGCTTCATAATAAAAATAGATATTTTGCCTATTTTTGAGCCTTGTAGAGATTTTAAGGCATTTTACTCGTGTAGAGATTATGAGGAATAGAGATTTTAAGGAATAGTTATTTTAATCATTTTTAGCCGAGTAGAGATTTTAGTGAATTTTAGCTGTGTAGAGATTATAAGGCATTTTAGCCCAGTAGAGATTTTAAGGAATAGAGATTTTGAGGGGATACGAAAAATAAAGGCTCCCATACAAAATACCGAATTCTTAAAATATGGAATCTCAAAATCGCGAATCGGCTAAAAAAGCTCAAAATATGGAATCTCAAAATATCGAATCTCAAAATATGGAATAGGCAAAAAAAGCTCAAAATATCGAAAAATATCGACAATGCGGCAAAGGCCAGTTGAGTCTGAACAAAGTTGTGACCAACTTCTTCGTAAAAAAATTTTAAAAATAAGAGAAAGTATTTTTCTAAGGTAAAAAAATGTGCTGATTACGAATCTCAGCTCGGATTTTGAAAAAGTCGAATCCCGGACCCGAACCGAATTTCGAATCCCGAACCGAATTTCGAATCCCGAACCGAATTTCGAGTTTCCGAATGATAGCTCATCTGAAAGAGCACGTCGAGCTGCATCGAATGATACCAAAATCAATGAAATCCGACCTGATTGGACTGAGTTACAGATCCCTGAATAATCAGAAAAAGACCTGCAGCGGCACTCAAACGGCCCTTTTCGTTTTTAAAAAATTCGACATTTTTAACTACTTTTTAGCCGATTCGGTATTTTGAGCTTTTTTGGCCGATTCGCGATTTTGAGATTCGATATTTTAAGATTCCATATTTTGAGCTTTTTTGGCCGATTCCATATTTTGAGATATTTTTACCGATTCGCGATTTTGAGCTTTTTTAGCCTATTCGCGATTTTGAGAATTCGGTATTTTGTGCGGGCACGAAAATAAATGACACTTTATCCCAAGAGTTAGAGAAATTCTATAAAAGAAATAGTGTAGCTAGAGAAAAAAAATAAATATCAAATGTTTAGGTCGGTTCAGTGCTGAATTCAGAGAGTATGAAACTACTGTATTTGAATATAATTTTTTATTAAATGCTTCCAATTTTAAAAAATTTTTATGCTTGTTCATTTTTGATTTTTCTAGAATAGTAAAATCCTAAGAATTTAGAGTGCCTTTTTGGCCCTCTCGGTCTTTTAGTGTACGGTTTTTTTATTAACCGGTCTTTTAATACCTTTTAGCCTTTCCGGTCTTTTAGTGTACCGGTCTTTTATTAGTTGGTCTTTTATTATTATCTTTTTAGCCTTCCAGTCTTTTAGTTACCTTAACACCTTTTTGACCATAACGGTCTTTTAGTGTACCCGTTCTTTTGTATAGGATTTGTATAAAACGTTCACATTAAAAGACCGGAAAGGCTAAAAAGATATTAAAAGACAAGGTAATAAAAAGACCGGTTCATTAAAAGACCGGAAAGGCTAAAAAATATTAAAAGACCGGGTAATAAAAAGACCGGTTCATTAAAAGACCGGAAAGGCTAAAAAACATTAAAAGACCGGGTAATAAAAAGACCGGTTCATTAAAAGACCGGAAAGGCTAAAAAACATTAAAAGACCGGGTAATAAAAAGACCGGTTCATTAAAAGACCGGAAAGGCTAAAAAACATTAAAAGACCGGGTAATAAAAAGACCGGTTCATTAAAAGACCGGAAAGGCTAAAAAACATTAAAAGACCGGGTAATAAAAAGACCGGTTTATTAAAAGACCGGAAAGGCTAAAAAACATTAAAAGACCGGGTAATAAAAAGACCGGTTCATTAAAAAACCAGAAAGGCTAAAAGGTCTGTACTCCCAAAATGTCCGAGTCTAAATACACAATCCATCGAACTGTACATTAGAATCCGGAGAAATATTCTGTACACTAAATTCTTAGGATTTTACTATTCTAGAAAAATCAAAAATGAACAAGCATAAAAATTTTTTAAAATTGGAAGCATTTAATGAAAAATTATATTCAAATACAGTAGTTTCATACTCTCTGAATTCAGCACTGAACCGACCTAAACATTTGATATTTATTTTTTTTCTCTAGCTACACTATTTCTTTTATAGAATTTCTCTAACTCTTGGGATAAAGTGTCATTTATTTTTAGCATTACATCCCAAATTCTCAACTACCTCAAACATTTTCTTTCTCTACTTGCTACATTCTACCTTACTTTATAAAGGAGTAAGAGTAGTACTCAATACAAAAAGGAATACAAGAGTCTGATAACATGAGAAATGGTCTCTTTGGAATTTGATGAGGGTATAAGACCGTTAAATCCTTCTAGAAATCGATTTAAATTTAAAGTCCTCGATACGGGTACACGACTAATAGGCGCGGCCGAATAGGCGCGGACGAATAGGCGCCATTTTTTCGGCGCAGCATGTTTTCGGCGTCGAGGGAAAAAATTTAAATATACAAATAATAGCTCATTTGCATGAGTTAGACGAGCCGAATCGATGATACCGAAACCAGCTTGACTCGAAATTATGCATAAACTTATGACCAACAGAATCTTCGCTGGAAAAACTGTTTTTGTGCTGCTAGGGAGGGTAGGCCGGGCATGGTCTTCGCTACACGATGGCCGTGCTTCGCTGCGGTCGTGCTCGCTGCGCTCGCGGCGACCGTAGCGAAGCGGCGGCCGTCGTTCCGCTCGACATGCCCGGCTTCCTCCGCAGCGGCAAAAACTTTTTTCCGCGTAAATTTATGTGTTTATGCGTTTTTGCCTTAAACGCCGAAAATAGGCTGCGCCGAAAAAATGGCGCCTATTCGTCCGCGCCTATTCGTCCTGCTCCGCTCGATACATAAAATTTAATGAAAAACGGTAATTCAACAACAACAAATTCATTTTTATTTATGCAAACAGATAAAATTTAGTTAAAAACAAGCGAAATTTAAATGTTAATTGTATAGTCAAAATTAAATTTGAAAATAAACCGTCAATTTTTCTTCATTTTTGAGAAATGTCGAAGATTTTTAGGTTAATTCGACTACATCTAATTAAAAACAAAAAAAAATTTGAAAAAAACTATGTTTTCGTCACCATATTCGTTCATAAATCCAATTTTTTCTTTTATGCCAACACTTGCTTCTTTTATAATTCCATCGCTTCTTCAAAGAAACAAAAAGGCCAGGAATTTGTTGTTGAAGTTGATGACGAGGCTTGTGTAGTACTAAAAAGAAAATTAAGAAAACTAATGGAAAAATAGGAAAGAATGCCTAAAAGTCGGAAAGGATAAGTCGAAAAGGGGAAGCTTAACAAAATACCGATAGACCAAAAGTGAAAAAAATGTCTAAAAAGGAATAATGGACAGTAACGAAAAACTGGAGAATGTTGTGACACAGGGTTTATGGTGGCACACACGATTTTGATGAGGTGTTATTCGAAAGAGCTTGGCGAGCTGATTCGATAGCTCGGGGGAAGAGGCCGAACGGACGTTTAGGGGACCGAGTTCAGTTTCCAAATTTCAAGGGGGGGGGGCTATAGCCCTAGAAGCTCCCTGGCTACCAAGGGCGTATCCAGGGGGGGCTGGGGGGGGCTAGAGCCCCCCCCCCCCCCGAAATGGGGAAAGGGGGAAAAAATTAGGAGAAGGATGATCGAAAAAGTGAAATTTTTTCGCCTACAACCCTCAAATTTAAAAAAATTTTCGCCTGCGGCGCAAAAAATGGAAGAAATCTGGCTTCTTGAGCTCCAAAATCCTCAAAATTTTCGCCTGCGGCGCTAAAAAGTGAACTTTTTTGGCCTACGGCCCTCCAAATTCAAAAAATTTTCGCCTGCGGCGCTAAAAAGTGAACTTTTTTGGCATACGGCCCTCCAAATTCAAAAAATTTTCGCCTGCGGCGCTGAATAAGTGAATTTTTTGCCTACGGCCTTCTAAAATTCAAAAAATTTTCGCCTGCGACGCAGAAAAGATGAAAATTTATGTACAAAAAAAATTTGCGTCCGGAACGCCAAGGCAAACGCCAAAAATTTTTGCGCCCACCCAGTGTTAGCCTCCCCCCGAAACCGGCCCCCTGGATACGCCCTTGCTGGCTACGCCCTTGACTTATTGGATGGCCCTAACCATTTATCCCATATCGACTCATGTCAGCTCGACGAGCTTTTTCTAATGACTTGTAATTTGTCGAAATCGGATAGACAAACAAAAACCTCCCTACAAGTCACAATCCCAAGGGAAGCAACCGGACGGAGATTTAAACACCCATAACAGAGATTCTTTAAATTAGTAAGCTCCAAAAGGGACAGAACTTGAAAAATATAAACAATTATGGAAACCTAATAATCAACCCAATAAATTAATTTGCAAACCTAATTTTCTGAATTCTAAAAGATTGCGGCTCTTCAGTCATCTTTTCTGTTGATTGTTGTTCTTCTAAAGCATACTCATCAATAGATTGCCTTCCCGCAACAATTCACCGGTCTAAAAAATAATCTTGAAACCATAGAAATAATTAAAAAATAACCTCTTTAAAAATTTTTACAGCTTCTGGATACTTTGTCAAAGCTGAAAATTAAGTAATTAAAAATCCTTTAGACATAAAAACAACCTATAAAAAGATCAACCATTCAAAACAAGCAAATCAATGCATCTAACCAATGGAACATTTGCTGTACGTCTTCTCGTTTGACAAAAACTTGGCACCATTCAATTGGCTTTAACATTGAGAAAGGATAAACTTATTTAGAGGAGAAAACTTGCGGACAAAACTTGCGAATTTAATAAAGTAAAAACGCTAACCATGTAGACGAGAGCATTGGAGTTTAATCGTTGAAGTGAAGATCGCCCAGCTATCTCCTAAGAGAAACTGGTGCTTTTTTGCCCGGCTATCTCCTAAGAGAAACTGGTGCTTTTTTGCCCGGCTATCTCCTAAGAGAAACTGGTGCTTTTTTGCCCGGCTATCTCCTAAGAGAAACTGGTGCTTTTTTGCCCTGCTATCTCCGGAGAAACTGGTGCTTTTTTGCCCTGCTATCTCCTAAGAGAAACTGGTGCTTTTTTGCCCTGCTATCTCCGGAGAAACTGGTGCTTTTTTGCCCTGCTATCTCCGGAGAAACTGGTGCTTTTTTGCCCTGCTATCTCCTAAGAGAAACTGGTGCTTTTTTGCCCTGCTATCTCCGGAGAAACTGGTGCTTTTTTGCCCTGCTATCTCCTAAGAGAAACTGGTGCTTTTTTGCCCTGCTATCTCCGGAGAAACTGGTGCTTTTTTGCCCTGCTATCTCCGGAGAAACTGGTGCTTTTTGTTGTTGCTGCTGCTGTTGTTGTAGCTGCTGTTGTTGCTGATGCTGTTGTTACTGCTGCTGCTGCTAAAAATTGGATACATTTTTCAAAAATTGAAAAAAGCAAGTCTTGTCCGCAAGTCATTACTCCTCCCCACCCCTCAAAAAGGTTAACCCCAAAAAAGGAAAAGCCACGCTCCAAGTTGTAGAACATCTTTGCTATAAATGGCAACAGAGAACACTAGACGAGCCATTAAAAATCGATTATTGATTTTTGGGATGAAGTGTCATTTATTCTTTATTGTTTGCATTATGCCAAATATCGCAGATTTTTGAATTCTGAAACAAATATTTAAAAATATAGCGGTCTCAAAACCACTTTATGGATTTCTAGTTTCTAATCGGAAATTTAAATTTAAAATAAAAAAATAAAAGATAGAGCAAGAATGTCAACAAATTGAGTCTCTATACACCGACATTGTTTTAGCCGTTTTAGAGTCAAAGACACCATTGTAAAAATACTGTCCAAAACGGTTAAGTAACAACACAGAAAAAACATGTAATGGTCAGAGAAATGCATTTTCACTACTCTACCGTGGGAAGAATTAATTCTTTTTCTCTAACCAGTACATGCCTTTGCATGTCTAAACAATGGCCGCTGAAAAAATCAATAAATGTAAAAAGAGTGCGGGAAATAAAGAGACATTAAACAGTTAAAGTTTGAGGTCAGTTCAGTGCGAAATATTCAGCTTAGTGCGACAGATCGACTGTATTGAAGATACGTACTAAGATTCTGTCTCTTAAATACGTGTATACATATTCTTTTTATTTTACAGATCTTTAAGTGATCTGATGAGAGAAGATAAAAGTGACCGCAATTCCAAAAGGAGTCGAGATCCTCAACTTTCTGAACGAGACAGAAAAACGGCTGTTCGACGCTCGTCCTCCAGAACTCGTGAATTACGTAGTAAGCAAACGTCGCGTCATGAGGATGAACGGTTTGATTTTATTTTTATGTTTATTTATGTTTAAACAATTTTTAGCAAACGGGCAATAAGTGGCAGAGGTGAAAAAGAAACTGGCCGCGATAGCACACGCAACAGACAAGATGGTAGACGGAAACGAAGCCCAAGTCCCAATATGGCATCTACTCGTGGTGGAAGAACGCGTGTTGATAACAATGGACGTTCTAAGGTTGTATGATTTTACTTTTGAGTTCACTTTGAAAATTAAAAATTCTAGCGTGACGCTCCTGAGGCTAAGAGGGAGCGAAAAGAAGCTGAAAAAGATCTGGTTCGAGGTACAGATTCGTCACAATTTGCTTTTGGTGGTAATGAAGTTCAGCAATATGATAGTGCAATAGCAAATGGAGGGTTTGGTAGTATTGACTTTCAATCGGGCTTTGCAAATTCGGGGTTTTCAAATACAAATTTCGCGGATTCAGGATTTCGTAAAAATGTTGGAATGGATGAATTTAACCGTGGTGGCAATCAATGTAAGCGTTTTTTACAGATTCATATATTGTTATTTTTTAGCCAAGCCCAGGATACTTGCTCCAAATAATGGTGGAAGAGAAGGCAATAAAGAAATTCCTGCAGATGCTCCCAAGTTTACTGTCAACGAACTTTCCGCAGAATCCATTAAACGAGGTTTTTATTTTTGAGGCTTCATCTAAAAATGAGTAGTTCCTACTAATTGTAAGGTTGTTCACGGTCGGTTAACCGAACCGAAAACCGGTATTTTTGCGAATTGGAAACCAAAACCAGGGGGTCTATGGCACTGAACAGCCTTATTTTCTGCCCTCCACTTAATTTCATTTAATATTTTAACAAGTTTATTTTTCAGAACATACGCAGAAAGGCGCAAATCAAAGAGTATGGACCTTATCTTTTTAAATCTTAATTCTCTTCCAATGATTTCTATCTACAGCGATTTTTACCTAATCATGGCACTTTTGGAATGAAACGTCAATATGCTGGTATAAGAAGCGCCGCTACATTTACTGGGTCAGTTCATACACTCCCCTCATCGGAACAAACGAGCTGCTGAATTTTTTTACTATTTTTACGGCGTATTTTTTGCTACTTAATTCATTTGTAGTGCACCGAGAATGCAACAACAAAAACATGGTCGGATGTTTGGTAATTTTATTTTTTTAGTTTAAAATTAAAAATAATATTAGATGGTTCCAATCCTACTGCTAGAACTATTCAACCTACTGAAAAGGCGGAAAGAAGCAAATCCGAAACTGAACAGGCTCCTGTGCCTCGTGGAAGGAATTACTTCATTGTATGTTTAAATGGAAATTATTGAAGTATTTCATTTAATACTTTAGCATGATCATCGTGATACAGCGTTTGTCAATCAACGCAATCAAAACAATATTCGCTTTGGACAACAAGGTTTGACTTATTAATGGGACCGTCCAAAACATGCAAGGTTGGGAGTTGGAGTCCCTTTTCATGGTACGTCCTCAAAATGCTGAGGAAAGGACAAGAAAAAGGAAAGGATCTCCAGCTCTAAACTTGCATGTTTTGGACAGCCTTGTTAAAATATTATTTTAATTTTTTAGGAAGAGGAAGACCAGCTCCAACTGGATGGCGTAATTTTGGTGATAGAGAAGGAAATGTTGACGAGGTTAGGATTTTTAAATATTTCATAAATACATTTATTATAAATTTAGGCTAGTTTTGCAATTCAAAGTTATGGGAGAGGTGGTGGGGGTGTCGGAGCGCCAACTCGTGGAGGCTTTGCCAAAGGAGGTTTTGGCAATTGGCGTTCCAAGGCTGATGAAGATTTAATATGGAAACATGACAAATATGTAGAGGTATCGCAAGACGAAGCCAACACAAAATTGGAATTGGTGGATGAAGTTGGTATTGAACCACAAGAAGAAATCTTTAATAAGAAACGACCGCAAGAAGGTGAGAGTCGACATCGCTACCAAGACGAAAGTTTTGATTATGAAGTTGAAGAGCTTGCAGTTTATGATTAATTTGTGTACGTTGTTTAAGTGAGATATTTTAACATTATTTACATTGAAACTAAATTCCATTATATTTAAATTAACTTGATATTTTGGTAAATTTTCACACATTTCTAGCACTTCTTTTTCAATAATTTGGCAAATTTATTTAGGAAAATTTACGGGGACATTTATAGAAATAAGGGGGAGCATAGAGAAGAAAAGATTTATTGGAAAAAAATTTTTTAACATTCCTTTTTATTGAACTAAAAATTTTATTGTTCCTACGGAGCAGCTGAAGTTCCTATTTGATCCGAAATTGTTGCTGCTGCAAGTGTTGGAGGGGGCAAAACAAAAGCAACTTGTAAAGGTGTTCCTTGTTTCTGTAAAAGATTTTGCATCTCATCAGAAAAGTGTTTTTGACAATTTATGTTGCTTTGTTTTGTCAATGGTAGTGGTGGATGGATAAATGGATTGTGTTGTTGTACTACAGCAGCTTGTTGATTTTGTATCAATGC